>JAAGKR010004853.1:0-56633 GCA_011419295.1 Clarias macrocephalus | reverse complement strand
CTGGCGCTTGTCTCATCCTCTGCACCCTGTCTGCTCCTTGTGACCCAGTGCTGTAAAGAACAAACCTGTAATTAGGAAAGGGATTGTGTCAAGAAAAGAGAATTTTTTAAATTCATTTATTTATTTGTACATTTTTAAATATTCAAACATAGTAACATGGGATGATGCAAAAACTGGACAAGGCTAAATTTCTGTCCTGTCCTTGGTCTGGAGCTCATTGATTTCAATAAATAAATCAGCACCCTAGACTTAAAGGTTCAGCCATTTGATAAAACTGCTGTATATCAGAAGCGATACTAGACCTCACCTCCCAGCCTACAAACATACACAGAGGACTCTCAACTTCAGGGACACTCCGTCTACCTCAGCTGATTACTGTTTGTGTACACCTAGAGTTTATTACACACAGTATATAATGACTCTGTACACATCCATTCACTGCAAATTATACACTCTGTGACTCAATCCAGTTTGTTACCAAGCCTGATATTTCCTCTTTGCTGTTTCTGTGCATGTTCCCGTTTTGTACAGAATTTTCTGATTGCGACTTTGCCAAGTTCACGCCTGTCTCTGACTTCTGATTTTTTATATGTTTGTGTTTTGTTTTGCTAGAAAGTTTTAAATAAATCTCCCACCTGCACTTGCGTCCACTGTAATAATCTTTTCTGACATTGTAGGTTAATAATAATAATAATAATAATAATAATAATAATAATAATAATAATAATAATAATATATATATATAGTTTGTTTGTTTTATTAGGGATTAATATGTTTGAACATTTTTTTGAACCCTAACTGATGCAGTGACTAGCGTCTCATTTCTTAAACAACCATATGATAAGACGCATCCTGTAATTGGAGAGTTAGTGTTAAATTATTAGCCTGCATCAAGCAAAGACGACAACGATGCATATTGCTGAAATTACTGTATTTGTGTTAAGAATTGGCCAAGCTTTTAAACCTGGAAGGATAGTACTGAACCATCTATCTGAGTAGAGATGTACTCCAGATGTGCACCAAGGAAAGAAGGGAAAGTGATGCACCCACCATGGGTGTGTTATGGCAGTGTTATGATCTGGGAGATGCTTCAGGTCTATACTCAGCCACATTATGTGATAATAAAATGAAGTCAGGTAAAGTGCTAAACTTTAAAAAAAAATTCATCATTGTACAGCACTTTGGTCAACTTCGGTTGTTTTTAAATGTGCTATAAATAAATTTGACTTGACTTAAACTAAATGACCAGGTTATCACATATATATGCTTTTTGTTCTCTAACTGCATAGGCGTATTTCAGAACAACAATGGAAAAAATTCATCATGCTCAAATTGTAAAAATAAATAAATAATAATAAATCTGAAAGTTCTGAAAGCATGTGGAATATTTTCCACACATGAATTGGCCAATACAGAGTCCTGACCGAAATAAACAGAAATAAACATTGTGACATGGTCGAAACAATGCTATGGTGAAAGCATGTCATAATCAATGGCAAACATTTTTTTTTAAATAAAATAAAGGAAAACGAAAATAACCCTATAATGTGCATAATAAATAATCGTAGTTTTATGTTGGAATGCCTTTGCATTATTAGTGTTCTGGACAAATAAAAACTGCCTTTATTGTAGCAGACAGTACCACATGCAGTTAAAAGAGAGAGAGAGAGAGAGAGAGAGAGAGAGAGAGAGAGAGAGAGAATAAACTATATTAAATTGCAAACAGAAGTAAAAGGAATTTTAATGGTAAAGAAAGAAAAATTATTTGCTGAATAAACTGAGGAATGTGTCAAATGTCAAAAACTACTGGTATCAAATTAGCTTGCCATGTGATTAGTGTACAGTGCCATGTGTGTATCATTGATATTACTTCGAGAAAGATATGAAGTAAAGATAAAGCACATTACATTTAGAAGATGTTCTTCTGCAGAGCAACTTACATGATCTCATTTTACATCTGACCAGATGAGGGTTAAGGGCCTTGCTCAAGGGCCCAACAGTGGCAACTTGGTGATTGTGAGGTTTGAACCATAGTCCAATGCCTTAACCACTGAGCTGCCTCTAACACTGAGTTCAGAGAACAGGATTCAACCTGTTCCAGCCAACTGTATTTTACACAAATCCTACATTCTAGATATGCTAGGCGTAAAAAGTAACGGAAAAAAAAAATCAAGGATGAACAGACAGATAACAAAAAGGGAAATAAGTAAACACAAAACTGTGTAAGTCAAATGTTGAAATGTAGTGTATCAGAACACAAACAACGAAAGAGGATTTATTTTATCCAGACATGTTCTCTCATGTAGCGATGTTGATTCCCATGCAGCTTTAGCAGTCATATTATGGTCTTGACATATTGAGGACACGATGAAAGCACTCACCGATAGTGAAGAGACAGTGAAAAGAAATCTTTATTTTTATGTTCCTGTCTTTAGAGAATCCTAATTCATTGTACTTTACTTGGGTGCAATAGATGATTTCTGAGACAAAAATCGAGACAGAGCTTTAAAACTACCCTTAATCAGTTCATTATTCTGTGCCTTTCTCAAGGCACTTGTCTGGCAGTGTTACATTCTGCCTGAGAAAAGCCCATTTGAAAGCACAAGCTGGCGTCTGTTTGCTGTGTTGAATTTCAGAGTTATGGTCAGTTCAGACAGGACAGAAATCCGGTGAGTCTGATGAGACGTGACTGAGACGTTGTGTTGCACGGACAAATTAAAATGCATGGGTCAACTGTCAACACCATAATCCTTTAATAAAGAGAGCGGCTTTGCTGAGCTTAGTGGAGGCAGGATGGAGAGGCTAATATGACTGTGCTCTTAGACGTTCGCCAGGTCTAGAACATGTACAGTATAACAATTACTTCAGATTCACAAACACAAACAGGGAATGTGTTCAAAAGACGCAACATCGACCTTTCTGCCCTACAATGCAAATGAGCGTTGTGGATTGCATGTGCAGCAAGGTGGGGGCTACATTAAGCAGCACACCGCGGGACATAGATCCATACTGCCGAAAACCTGTCAGTCCCAATCAGTCTCGACCTGATGGGGGAGAAGAGAACAGGTTTCCACACGCCAAGGACACATATAAAGATTAATTGGTTCATTTGGATGTTATTCATCATACAGGAGAGCTCCATCTGTCATCTCTATTTATTCTCCACTAGCGCTTGTTGTATCCGTCATTGACTGGTAAAGAGAGTTTGTAGAAATAGTTGAAAGGTTAAAGCTAAAAATAAGCGGATCAGCTTGAATGTAAATGTACTTTTTATGTTAGATTGAAGCCCACGTGCATGTCTGCCTGTCTTTCTGTACAGCAGAACTACGTGACAAATCTATTAATACAAAGAAATTCAATTTTGTAAGGTTTAGTATCTTACGTCTTGTTTATGCTAAATTGTATTTCTTTCGTCGTCAACCAAGTACACTCACTGTTCGGTAATTGGAGAGTGAATCACAGATGAAAAATCAAAAAAGTAGATCGGATAAAAGATTCCTTTTTTTTTAGTTTTAAAGACTCCAGTACGTAATTTATTTAAACCCCTTCAACGCTGTTATTTCAGCATTAAAATATTAGGTAATCCCATTAAAATATTCAGTTTAGCTTTTATAATAAATATCTATTGGTGCAGGTGTTTGTTTACACTGAGCAAGTATCTAGATTGTTTTAAAGTAGATTATTTCAGAACATATGAGACAAACTGGTTTTAAACATCTTTGAAGATTCAGGTCTACTTACTTTTTTTTTTTTTCGTGTGTGTAATTCATACTGTGTCGCGTGTTCGTTTGTGTTCAATTTGGATGCTTTGTAGGGGCATTACAGTCGTTCCTGTGTCTTCTGTATATGCTATGTATATACGATAAAGAATTGCATTGATTGGCTCTGATGTGCGAATAGCCACGCCCACCTTGAGGGAGAAAGCACTATATTCGTCCAAAAAAAAAAGCACTGGATGCTGTGATGTAATCAGGCACATACCTGCTCATAATTTCACTTTTTGATGTTTTGATTTCATTTGTGGCGCAGATTTAACATTAAGCAAATACAGAAAGACTGGCAATGTAAATTCTGTCCATCAAGTTTTGATGATGCTAAGACAAAATTGGCTGAACAGACATACAGATGTATAGACAGAATTTTTTTGAGTATATGAAAATGTACTGATATCATTGAAAGAGTGAGTTCTGACCAATGTACAGACAAAACCTTTATTTATTTATACAGATATAGTTTGTAAATATGTACAGTGCAACAGTCTTAGACACTCTTTTATAATAATAGATTTAAATATTTATTACATTTTTCTCAGATGTGTATTTTCTTTTCTGCATATGCGTTAGTAGCATTGTAGATTTAAAAAAATGTTTAAAAAAATGAGAATATTAGTGAGGAATGTTTATACAACGGGTGCTGAAGTCAAGTGGGACTCATGAATGAAGGCGTAAAAATGATTTTCATTTACAGAAGCATTAACACGATGAAACTTAGCTGCATTCAAATGGTGCAAATGTTTTAAAGAAAGCTGTTCATCTGTAAATGATGATCCTGACCGAGGTGTCTCGCAGCCCACTGCACTCGTTCTGTGTACATTCGGCGAGTGTAATGCCTGAGCCTTATGAAAAGCACAGATAACTTGGGTCACCAACTTGGGTTGAGATGCGTCCATCTGTGGGAAATGTACACACAATTGTTCTAAAGGAGATGATGGGAGGGCGTTTCAGACATGAATCAATCAGTCTGACTATGGTTCTGGCGTACTGAGAAAACTTTCCACTTTGATGGTATTCAAGTACTAATTAAATGCTGAGATAAGTGCATTGGTGTAGCAGGGAATTATATAGAGAAATAAAGGTAGTTTTTACTCTCCTAACAGAAATCTGTTATTCTGCAGAAAAGTTGACTTGAATTTGATTTTAATTGTCACTCAAATGACCATAAATATTGTAACATGATGTAATCCAGGTAGTCTCCCACTTACGAACATTCGAGTTACGAATTTTTACAGATACCAACAGGCCGTGGTTCGCATCTAACGTTCATAGATGCAAACAAATTGTGGAAGTCGGTCACATGTATTGTACAAAAATACACACTGCAGTGCGCCAGATACCAATATTTACAATTATATATTATATTTTCAGTGTGTAAGTGAATGTATAAAAATGTTTAAAGTCTGGTTTATATTGTATGCGAGTGGCTTCACCAGTTTCAATGAATCAGGCCTAGAGCACGATGATAGAAAATGTCTGTCCTGTAAAGCTGTCCTGATGGTGAATAATTCTAATAAAAAAAAATCCAACAAAACAGAGCTCACATTCCAAGTAAATGAAAAACTTGGACAGAATCGCATCTGAGGTTCCCCTCGCAAACTTAGTTTGGAGTCTAAGTAAAATCAACATTCGTGAGTGTGTGCATGTGTATGTGTGTTAAAGTCATCCTGCACAATAACCCCGCTCCACCTCCGCTCCTGTCAGGAGTGATTATTTTCAAAGGTAAAGTGCAACTTAAAGTTTGCAGTCTAAGTAAAGTTAACATCTGTGCATGTGTGTGAAAGTCTTCCTACACAATAGCCTAATAAATAATAAAAATAAAAAAAAAACAATAAATTTTTACTTTATATTTTCTATGAAGAATTTTTTATCTGAATATTTTTGGGTTGAGATATTAATCATCGGAGTTTCCGGTAATTCTTATGGAGAAATTCACTCTGAGACAAAATGGCGTCTGCGATTCCCCTCTTGATTTAATGGTGCAGAGGCATTGGGAAAGGGGACAAATTTAGTCAAGTGGATTGGTGTGCTTTATATTGCAAAAAGGTGACTTAGTCCCCGACTTATAAACAAATCCGACTTACAAACGTGCTCCTGGAACGGAACTCATAAAACAATGTGATTTTCAAGGCATCTTTGCACAATTCTTTATATTATATAACAGTTAGTTTTGACTGAGCAATCTGATTGGACGAGAGGTATTCTCTTAGTGGTGATAATCTTAAGTCCACTGAGACCGATAACTATAGGTATCATTCTGTATTCCAGGTGTTCTACGGAATAAGTGGAATTATAACCAGGAACTTACACGATTTCCACGGTTTATTCTCCTCACGTAGTACCGGTAAGAATATAAAAAGTACCTTCATCCCTATTAATTACAATAATAAGTTGTAGTTATTTAGTTCTGCCAGTCAAGGAGGGATATGTATTGGAGGGCCAAAATAACTGTTTAAATAAAGAAATAAAATCATAATCTGATAAAAAGAAATAATGACTGTGTAAAAAAAACAATACATCACACTTGAGGTCCAGCAGTACACCATTCCCTCTTGTGTAATATTGTTAAGAATACTACTGAAAAGTTACATTATTTTCTTGTGCTGTAGTGCAGCATGAAAAAAAAATTAAAGAGTAACAGTTTTTCAGATAACTGAATATCAGTGCAGGATATGATCAGCCTGCCAGCAAGAACAGCTCATCTATAACTACACATATTCCTAAAATGTGTAAAACTCTCACGTTTATGACATTTGCACACCAGAGCGGTACCTCATTATACATCTGAGCAGTTGAGGGTTAAGAGCCTTGCTGAAGGGCCCAACAGTGCCAACATGGTGGTGCTGGGATTTGAATCTCGCACCTTCAGATCAGTAGTTCTATGCTTTAACCACTGAGCTACCCCTGTTCTTATTTTCTAACAGACCCTTAAGGAATCCTTGAAGAACCTTTTTAATTTTAATGGTGTAGCGATGGATATTATAGCTGTAGTGCATAGACTCTCATGACAGAAACTAGTCCATATTCCAAAGTTTAGTGTGCAAAAACCACAGGTCCCAGTTACAGAGAAGTGTAAACCAGTCCTGTGGTTAGTTGAGTCATCTTATTGTCATCATATTACCAACAATTGGGTGAGTGCATGAATACTAAACAAAAAGACAATTTGAACAGGCCTAAATGCTTCATCTATGAAAGGGTAGGCATCTTTTGTGTAAAGAAAAGAAAAGCACTCGCTCCCATGTACTGTAATACTGCAAAGAACACTACTGAAAATTTACTTACTCACTCCATCTATGCCGCTTTATCCTGTTTATCCCAGGAGATTATGGCCATGAGGCTGGGTGCGGGCCTGGATAGGGTGCCAATCCATCGCAGAGCACACACACTCATTCGCACACAAATTTGGGAATGCCAATGATCCTAATCTGCATGTCTTTGGGTGGAAACTCTAATACCTGGGGGAAACCCACTAAGCATTGGGAGGACATAAACTCCCTGCACACAGGCCCCGAGGCGGGACTCGAACCCGGACCCTGGAGGTGCAAGACCCACCATGCCACCTTCTGAAATTTATTTTATATATTTTTTAGTACAGATTACAACAACATCACTAACCTGAATGAACAGGATAATTTTAAACATTTACCTGGATTTCATTTTTACACTTAACAGTGTTCATTTCAGCAGGCACTGACTCCACACCTTTATGTAAAACTTGACAATTTACGTTCAAATCCAGTGAACGTACATGCTTTGATGGAAGGAAGAAAAAAAATTCAGAAACCTTTTGTACAAGCATGCTTAAAATAGTGACCTAGTAATAGAGATGAATAAATGCAAATGTTTCCAAACAAGTGTACAGCATGACACAATTATGCAATTAATATCCTATCATGCTCTGTGGTGTGTATACACATGCTGAGCAGCCACAGTTGGGTACCATTTAAAATCAAGATAGTAAGTTGATAAGATCTGTATGACTTTCCAGAGGGTTCATTATATGGGCTGAAGCTACAATAATACAGACTGTAAAACAAAAACTGGTGTTATAGTAGAAACAATCACTGAACTGTTTACTGTATGTAGAAAAATTATAAATCAGTAGTGGTTTCTTTTCAGGATGTCCCTGCCCCCATCCTTAGGACGCAGAGACTCACTGAATGGTTGGAAGATGATGAAAATTATATACTCCAAATGCTGTGGCCTTCAGTCAACAGGTCTCAAACCAACAGAAAACCTGTGGGAGATTTTCAGACTGAAGTGTAATGCAGCACTCAACAATCTCAACAATCTAACAGCAAAATGAGAACTTGACAAAAAAAAAAAAAACGAATATTTTTCAGATTGCACACTGATAGGGAATGTTGTGTGCATGTTTTTTTGGGTCACAAATGACCAAATATCATGTCAAAATTGTTTTGGTTCCATCAATATGAATTTTGTATTTTTATCTGTTATCTTTTTTTATCTGTATGATTTCCCCAAACTGTTTGGGATTTTTATCCCAAACAGTACATGAGTCTGCTGTTCTGTTTGTGGTTATTTAAGTATTCAATTTAGTACCGACAACAGTTAGTTGTAAATATAATAAAGTCATACTTTGAACGTGATTTCCTAGTGAATCACTGGCAGCAAATTATAACATGGATAAACGTGTTGAGTTGTGTTGTATACAAAACATTTTAATTACAAAGATTGTTAAAGAAAATAAAAAATACAACACCAAAAATGTAGGTACATCATCAGCCTCCTTCCCTACCAGCTCTTCCAATCTATGACAGAGCCTTATTATAGTACTGGAATGCAACATATTTTAATTTGTGCATTGTCTGCATATAAATCCCCATCTCTTGAGTGTTGTAGCCTTATCGCTCTGCTTAATTCTCTTCTCTAGGTCTTAAATGCAGCTAAGCCAGTTTATCTCATATAGTTTTGTTTCGTATATTACATAAAACATACTGCAAGTATATAATGCATACTGTCCTTTTTCACAGATCTTTTTGTAGATGTAGCGGCACGTTGGCGTAGTGTTTAGCAGTGTGCCTTCACACCTCCAGGATCAAGTGCTCGATTCCCTGCTTCTGGTCTGTGTACGTAGAGTTTGCATGTTTTCCCTGTGCTTGGTGTTTTTTTTTTCTTCTGGATTCTCAGTCTCCTCCCACAGTCCAAAGACATGTAGATTAGGTTAATTGGTGTTTCCAAATGTATGTAACCGTGATGGATAGGTCTCCCTGTCCAGGGTGTATCCCACCTTGTGCCCCAAGTTTCCAGGCTCCCATGACCCTATGCAGGATAAAACAGTGTATAGAAGGTAAACGAACGTTGTGGATGGTAAGTGATTCATACCTGTGATTTATTAACACTGTGGTAACTGCAATGGAGGTTAAATGTCCTTTATGTTGGCTTCAACATTCTAGATTTCAGATATTATCTATCTGTGGTTGGTTTTCTCTGTATCATATTTCCCCTAGAAACCTTGCATTTAATGGATGACTTCAAGTCCTTTTTGGACTATATCTCAAGGAAGAATTTGTCAATTAAAAATTCAAGATGTGAAATGTTATTCCTGTGACAAAGTGAAAAATGTAAAAAGTATCTAAAAAGAAATTTTATATTGGTCCTTTTAACCTGCATGTGGGAGATTGAAATGTAGCAATAAATTATAATGTGTATATTTTATTTCACTTTAAAGTCTTACCTGTTCTTCTTACAAGTGGTCCTTTGACATGTCATTAACAGTGATTTACGGAATTGTCCTATTGAGCTGCTTGGTTTTCAGACCGAGCATCAGTTTAGCTCATTTTCCCATCCTTTCCTCGGCTACTCATGCGCAATCACAAATGCATAGTCTAGAGAATACATAATGTTATCTTTAATGTAAAGTGTACCCAGGTCTGTTTTTATACAACCAGAGAAATAAGATAAGATGTGATAATAAAAAAAGAACATGCAATGAATATTATACGCCGATGGTCAAGAATATATACTGGTTTACAGATTTGACTGATTTCAGCAGCAGGCATACAAAATAGAGTGATATTCAGCTCAACAAGCAATGTTCTGTCCAATGTACATTATGTCACACTATTTTTTTTTTATTAAAAATGAATTTGTTTAGTCTTTCTACCCACTGCGTTGTATTTTTATTTATTTTTGATTATTTTATTTATTTATTTTTGCAACAAAGATCGGGAAGACGTTATCACTAAACATTCATTAGGGAAAAAAAAAACATTATTTGTAACGACGCGGGTCAGAACCGCGTGAAAATGCTTTGCACTGTTCAGAACGAGCTGCTACCACGCGGAGTACTGGGATAGGAAAATGCGCGGCCATTTATTGCCTGGCGGTTGCCAGGCAACGCCGCAATCAGCGTGAACGCGCCTCACCTGGCGGCGTGTTTATTTAAGGGTCTTGATACCGCGGCACTTCGTGCGATAATTTAGGTAGCACCGGTAAGGTATCAGGCACAAAGCAAACAAACAAACAAACAAACAAACAAAAAAAAAGAAAAAAGAAAAGACAGACAGACAAAGAGACGCTGTTTAGAGACAGAGGTAAAGCTCCAGCCTCTGCATGTCTAAGTCGCCGAGAGAGAGAGAGAGAGAGCGCGAGCGGCACGCGTGCGCGCTCAGTTCACGTTAATAATGCAGAGCACAAAAGACACAAAACTCTCTCTCATAAATTCTCGGTAGGATCCGAGACGATCTTGTTTTTATTTTTAGTTTCCAGAGCCCCGTCCGTTCTCTCGTAGACGGCGGAGCTCTGTTTATTTTGGGTTTTCAGTTTTCTTTTGGTTTCCTTTTAAGTTTCTAATTAATAATCCCACGCCATCTCCAAACGGTGAGGTCTTCCCGTGCGCATCACACGCACTCTCACCAACCCCCATTTCACTGACCCCCTCCAAAGTCCGGCTTTATGGCTCTTATAATATTATAACATAAAACAATATTATTATTACTTACTTTTTATAAAAAAAAGTAAGTAATTTTGTATATAAATATTGATTATTATAGATATATTATTTATTCTTTTATTCTTTTCTCTTTTTATTCTTAGTTATTTAAAGTATTCTATCTAAACATCTAAAAAAATCTTTATTGCAATTTGCAGCTTCTTGTTTCAGATATATAAATATACTATTATATTATATTATATTATATTATATTATATTATATTATAATATATTATATTATAAGTGAAATCAACATTTTGATTTCAATATTGGTGCAGGTTGAACTTCAGGCAGATATCCAAGTACTGCAAAAGTTTCATTAGGTTCTGTCCAGCAATTGATTTTAAGACACACCCACAGTTTGACGGATGCACACTACACTGTCAAAACTTGCGGCACAAAACTGCTCATAACTTCCCTTCGAAGGATGGGCAAAGTTTCATTAAATTCTGTCCAGTCAATTTCGTGACAATTTTGTACCAAAATCGAGTTGGACAGACATGTAGGCATACGGACAAAATTTGACTGGTTTCAAGTCCTCCAGTGTATGAAATCTAAAGATATGGTTGAAAGGGTGAGATTTGACCAATGTACTGTACAGACAAAACCTTTCTTTTATTTTTATAGATGAATGATTATTCATTCATTCATTTATTAATTTCTGCTTAATCTTGTGTTAATGTTGTGTTTTTGATTTCTATACCGCTGTGACAGTGTTTACAGATCAGTTTGTTGCATCTTACTGGATAAAAAGTGAATCCTCCACTGTGGCACAGTAATGGCCATTGGCTATATTTTGTTGTATGTATGAGACATAATTTTTAACCACAGTCTTGTGTGTATGTGTGTGCAGGAAATCATTGCAAGTAGAAATAACAAGTGGCAGGTACAAACCTGCATGTCAGAAAACATTTTACGCCGTTACTTTGATAACACAAGAGTGTATAGATGTCATCCTGTAAAATGAAAGATTTTGTCATTACATGACTTGCTCTCTTGTGATAAGTGAGACAGATTGTAAAGCACAATCTCTGCTTTAAGAGTTTTAACTCAGTTTTACTCAATTTTAACATTGCTGTTCAGTTATTAGTCTAAGACATATCATTTAGTGACTATTTTAACCAAATACATGCAAATTATGTAGGTAAATGAGTGAAGTATGTACGTCTGGACCTGCTGATCAGGTCTGTTATGCAGGACGTACAGTGTAATAGGTTAATGAATACCACAGTTTATTTAAATGATAAACATATTGTACTTAAACTGGACGCACAAGTGTAACCTACACAATTTTGGGCTTAATGTTCTGCATTGGATGTTTTGGCTGATCTGTGTATATTTCCCTATATTTTTTTCAATACAATCTACCGTTTCGTTTGGGTAGCTAGCAAGGAAACAAATTCAAGCATTTTTACTCTCCTTAAACTCACACATTTATTTATGTACTCCTCTTAAACTATTTTCCCCCATACTTGAGCTACAGCGTTTGCTCCGACTTACTAATCTCCTTTCTCTGCATGATTCTACCTGTTTTAAACTTCCTATTCCAACATCCTATTCAGAGAATGAGAATGGCGATGACAAGGATTAATCTTTCATGTTATGATGTAGTGTAGATCAATTCGCACACCTCTCTATTAAAGCTATGAAACCGAACCTCATCGGATCTTAGCGCAGATATTGCAGCTGACCATCGGTGGGTTGGGTGGCTTTATGAGGTATTTCAAGCCCTGCATGATGGATTGTTTTCCATATCCTCTCCTGCTTCAAGACCCTGCTTCTATGTCTGTTGGCCTAAAAGAAAAGCCCACTAGGGACAGGGTTGCCTCTCTACATTCTCTCAGCTCTAAATCTCCTCCATGACTTAGGCTCAAACGAACCAATGCACACTGGGACTCAGCAGAGCTGAGATATGAGAGGAGGATGAGAGACTAGAGGAACAGAGACAAAGAGAGAAGGATGATGGAGTCCATATTAGAATGGTGCTTTTGAGCTTCGAAAGCAAGGTAGGTCAGGGAAGTGGTTCAGGTCTTTGCACATAGCACATCATCTCATATATAAGTTTATTTTTACTTTACTTTACATGCCTTATAGAAATGGTTTCTTTAGTGCTGAGGATTGTGTGTGTGTGTGTGTGGTGTGTTTCCTCCAGCAAATATTTTACCTGGTGTCAGAGCCTGCCTACACAATATAATGGAATTTTGCTTAAGCAGATCATCACCTATTACAAAAGAAAAAAGATGACATGTTGCAGGTCATAAAAAAAGATTGATATAAATAGACTTCGCCTCCTCCCTCAGGAGAAATGCATGTATAGCGGCGGATAATTATAAACTAACATGAAAAGAAAGCAGAAATGATAAGAGAGCTGTGCTCAGAGAAATGAAGTATGAACTGGACCATGGGACCTTCTTCTTCTTTTTTTTTTTTTTAAAGTAAAGTGATTAAAATATCCAACCAAAATCATTCTCTGCATATCACTGCAGAGCAACGATGTGCGAGTCACTGCACAGTGTATTCCCCTTGCATATGAATGATCTGAAAGTAAAATCAAAGCTCACCTCCGCGAGATTATAAGATGCATGAGATATTTTTTTTCTCGACTACATGGTCAGCCTTAATGAGGGACGGGCAGTCAGTCAGTGGGCCCTGACCCTCTCTTGCCCTCTTCCATTAATCTTGCTGATGGGCTGGAAAGGGTCCACACACTGCCAAGCATGTCGTGGTGTTGCATAGATTTAATGAGGTCTGGTGACATTTAATAATTTAGCGTCTTTGCTGGGTTTTAAAAACCTTCCCTGCCTGAGCTGCTGATGAACAGGTGGGGATATAAACATTGCAACGCAATTAGGCTTGCTGATTCGCCATAAAGCCATTAAATAATGGAATAAGTTATTTTCCTACAGCAGCCATATTTCTCGACAACGAGCATTAAACCTTGAAATGTTTTCTCTCCCCGGGAAGAGGAGGCTGTTCACTGTAACACCTGTGTTCCTATTTTTGGGCTGCAACATTCACGGGGGGTTGAGGTGGAAATAGGGCTGCTTTGTCTTGCTCTTGCTTTATGCACAGAGCTACAGTAACATGCTGAGATGAAAGAATTTTTTTTTTTTTTTTAGTGGAGCATGGATATGTTTTTATTTATTTATTTTTTGGACACAGTGCTTTCTCAGGGGGCTGGTCAGTACAGATTGCACTTGTGTCCTTGTAATAGGCACCTTAATATTCATGTGCTGATAAAGCACTGTTATTCAGAGAGCATTATCACTCACTCACGTCGTGACTCATCAGTGCACAAGCCATTATTAAGGATGCAAAATGTGCAATGCTGGCTAGATGTCTCAGCCACACACCATGCTCTTGTCAGTCCTCTTTCCCCTCTCTTGTCTTCCCCTTATCCCAACAGCAGTGATATTTATCCATCCTCCTTTTTTTTCTTCATTTTCCAGCACCTTCATCCCACATGCATACCTCCCTCTTTCTCTTTGCTCTCTTTGCGTCTGATGTTAAATGGGGTGGAAGGCTCACCACAGCAGCACCCCTGCCTGATGTTAATGTTGATTAATGGCACACAGAGAGTGAGCTGGCTTCTTCAGCGCCAACAATGGAGCCAAAAGGTCCCTGAGGAGCAGAGGTCACTAGGCCCCCCCCCCTCTCCCCCTCTCTCTCTCTCCTGATCTCTGATAGCAGCCGCACATGATCCATATCTGAAGTGTAGCTACTTTTAGCACTAGTACTCTGTTCACAGCCAGACAGAGCTGTGAATCTTACATACATTAATAACGGTGCAAACCCCTGTGGCCATCACAGGACAGTTTCCTCTTCCACACCACCGGCAAATGCGTACAAGCTGGGAATATACAGTACTATCCGATGCTCATGCCAAGACTGCTGTTCACGCTATGTTTAAACACCTTTTTTTTTTTCTCTTACCAGAGCCTGCCAACCAGAAAAAGACAGACACCTTCAGTCTTTCTTACTCATGATTTCTCAGGGGGATTTTCCATGCTACATCTCACTTACATTCAGCAGACACTTTTATCCAGAGCGACTTACATTTTTCCCCTCATTGTACATCTGAGCAGTTGAAAGTTAAGGGCCTTACTCAAGGGCCCAACAGTGGTATGTTGGTGGTTGTGGGATTTGAACCTGGGACCTTCTGAACCATAGTCCAATGCCTTAATCACTGAGCTCCCCCTGATACAACATTGAGGGTTAAGGGGTCTTGCTTAAGGGCCCAAGTCACTTCAGACTTGTTGTTTACTAAAAATGTAGATAGTTAACTATTTTTTAAAGATTGTAACACTCCTAATGGCTATAAAGGATTATGTCTTAATATTAGCCATGATATATAATTAAAAGTAAACCATCTGATAATGAAGCAAACTGAGTCGCCAGTTCATTAGTCAGCACACTGTACTTAATTGGCAACTCAGGGTATGCAGATATACATGTACACGAGTTGCAAGTTAATTACGTATACCAATCTAGTAACTAATGAACTGGCAAGTAACTGCTGAGAAAAAGAGAGAGCATTTGTGTGTGTGTGTGTGTGTGTGTGTGTGTGTGTGTGTGTGAGAGAGAGAGAGAGAGAGAGAATGAAGGAGATATCCTGGAGTGGACGCATCTTTCGCACCAGATGCTCAACATTTACAGCAATTACACCCACCTCACAACAAAGCTGCTGCACAAGCAAAACACACACACACACACACACACACACACACACACACACACACACACACACACACACACACACACTTGCTTACAGACATTCGCACTCTTCTGAGTACAATGCCAAGTTAACATCAATTCACACCTTCAAACGCATATTCCCCATTGCCCTAGGAAACCTTTGTGTCTGTGATGAAAATGTTTGAAATCCTTTGTACGTGGAGAAGAAGCAGATCTGCTCTCAGCCTGTGAGCTTTGTTACTCTGCACCTGAAATACTGCTGAGGCCTTGGTGGACATTTGTCATGCAGTTGCTACGGTAACAGACTGACTGGAGAGATGCATTGAAATATGTGTTTCATAAAACCCCTTTTTTAAATCACTTCTCAGATAAAAAAAAAAAAAAAAAAAAAAAAAAACTTATAGCATATTCCGTACTGAAATCCTACTCATGGGCAAAATAATCAAGTCTGAAAGTTTTTCTTTTTATTATTTTTATTATTTATTATTATTATTATAGAACCCTAAAAGTATAACCAAGTCATTTCAGTCTGAATGTCTGTGTGCTCCCAAGATTTTCAAACACAAGTTTGGATTTATTTTCTATATTCTCGATAAATAATGATAAAAAAAACACCTACTGCATTAGGTAATTAAGTAACAACATTGACAACGACAGTCAGTCGTTATGTTAATACATGAAGGTCAGCTGTTCTGGAAGCCTTCCTGCAAGAAGAGTATTGTGTCAAGTGCATTTGCAAAACCCATCAAGCACCGTAATGAAACTGACTCTCATGAAGACCGTCACAGGAACACAAGACCAACACTTACCTCTGCTGCAGAGGAGAAGTTCATTTAAACTTACCAGCCTCAGAAATCACCAATTAACAGCACTTTGGATTAGAGCCATTATGAAGGCTTTACAGAGCAAAGTAGCAGACACAACTGTTCAAAAAGAGATTACTGCAATTGTTTTACAATGTAGAAAGAAATAAAAATCAGGAAGAAGCATGAAATTAGAGGGGGTGTCCAAACTTTTGACAGGTACTGTAGTGTATGAATCCCTTTATATTAAGATTAATATGCAACCTTTGAAAGCAGCTTGTAGTGTTTCATTTGTAGATTTGATAAGAAGCCCATTTTTGTATATATATATAAAAAGGTTCTGATACAGACCTGTGCGCTGAGTGTTATAAACTGGCTGGTTGCAGTATTAATGCAGCTGAAACAATCTTTTCAACAGCGTTCCTGCTTCAGTACATGCTTTAATTGGAGTGCTAGCGATTTCCTGTTGGTGGGATATTGATTTTTATTTGCAAGGTTATTTGTTGATGGAATACAAAGCTGGTGGTGCCATTTCGATCTGACCCTGACAAGAGGCTGCTGTGTATATGTAAGCTTTGAAGGAAGTGGTGGCCGTGTTGCACAGAGAACGATAGATGGGGCTTTACAGAAGACAACAGTTCTGCCTCACTGCTCACAGCATCACAGTTGTTATGCAGGGTATAAACCTTCCACTACAAGCCTAGTAGGGCTTAAAATCTATTTAAAACTGCTTTTTAGCTTTAACAGAACAGACCAATGCTGTATATTCTATATACACACTATTCCGACTGATTAAATTTTTATTTATTTTTTACTATTAAAAACAGCCATTAAGTAACAACTGGCAGCAAGTAACATTTTTCATTCCACACTTTTCTAGTGATTTAAAAAAATATATATATTTTTATTATTTTTTTTTTATTTTAGACAGCAGAGACTATTCTCAGGAGAGAACTGAACTCAGGAAGCAACAATAAGAGCAATATAGATAATATTTCACCCTTGACCTTATTCAGTGTTTTCAATATTTGCAGATGTGGAAATCCTGTGCAGACCTTTTTGTTTCAAAACCAAATTAATTGAAAGATTGATTGATTATTTCACCATTTGAATGTGTAAATGTTATTAATTTAACATTTAAGTGTTCTAACAAAATTGTTCTTTTTTTCTAGTGAGGGCACGCACTGATAAAGATTATGCAATACACACAGCATCCTAAAACTATCAAAAAACACAATGGGAACGGACGGAGTCATAATGGAAATATGTGCATTTATCAAGTTCATACTATGTCACTACGTTGCTGTTATGCACATGACTATGCGCTCACCAGACCCAGTGAGATTGAACCAAGGTTCAGAACTATCAGATCAGATCGTCAGGAGGTATGGCAGCTCCACCAAAATTTTTTGTGAACGTGGAGCAGTGTGACGGGGCGGTGGTATGAATATGGTAGGGAAGGAGCTCTATGTCAATCTGACCACTCCTACTTGCTGACCTGTAAGATTATCACTAATCCAGGTTAAGCCTCTGAACATGGTTGAAGCCTGTCAGCTCCCTGCTTGTCCCTGCACTCCTACTAAACAGGCAAAGATAAAAGGCTTAAATCTATTCAAGCAGGGGAATAATGTTAATGTCATGTTTTCCTGTGTTCACTGTTGGTGGTAAAATAAAAATGTACTTTTATGACATCAGTGAGCTCCTGCTCTCACCTGTAGCTTTGTGTGTTGGGAGAAGGTGTAGAACATGACTTTGATGTCAGTTTGTTCAGCACTACAGTGTGTGTGTGTGTGTGTACAGTCTGATGGTGTTTTTGCACATTTCACTTGCTTGCTGCATTCTGCACCAGTTGACCGATTACAGCACCGGTAGATTTTCATTCATAAAGTAATTATCAGCAAGCTCCTTAATTATCTGTCCATGCAGACTGCCATTAATTACAGCTTAAATAACCTTCTTTAGAAGTTTGAATTTATGTTAGTCTGAATGTCTTATCAAGCTCGGAGATGATTTTGGAAAAATACCAGTAAAAAATTGAAGGGATTGTAAGCAAACCTTTGTTTCTGTGTTATACAGGTCATTGCGAACTGCAAGCGAAACAAAAGAAAACCACTGCTATGTAATTATTTTCAGATTTTGTCAAAAAAAAACAAAAAAAAAACAAGCATTTAGGCTGGAGAATGAAACTGAATTAAATTTTCAAGTCTAAAATCGATAGAACTGTAATACAATAAATTGCGGTTGGAGTAAAGTGCATTTGGGGCTTAGCTTTTGAGTGTGTGTTGTTCTTTTACAGAGGACAAACACTTGGACTGATTGGATTTGGGAATAAATTATCTGCTACCGAGGGAACATCTTTGATTGGCTTACACACACACAAAGAAGCCTTAATAAGAGAGAATTTTTCCTGTGCCATGATTTTGTTGCAGTGCCAAAAAGAGGCCCGAACACCAATGTCCTAATCTTTAATTGTTATTTATGTTTATTTTTGATGTGCAATAAAAAATAAAAAACTTTGTAAAATTTCACTATATCTTAGACATTTGTGTGGATTATATTTATTTAGCACACTACATATGATACGAGTGCCAAGGAAATGTGTTAGAAAAGTAGTAAAAATATTGATATTTCAAGTTGGATAAATTAAACAAAATCTGCGAATATACTTAATTTTTTAATGAGATTACCATAATTATGTCAATTTGTACTGTTACTTACTATTACATATTATTTACAATATTTGTTTTTGTTCAACTTACAGGAGTACCAATTCTGCCCTTTTTCATTTAGGCATTTGGCAGACACCCTTATCCAGAGCGGCTTACATTATCTCATTATACATATGAGCAGTTGAGGGTTAATGGCCTTGCTCAAGGGACCAACACTGACAACTCGAGCAAGTAGTTTTGCAAGTGGGGAACTTGTGTTCGAGGGATTTGAACCTGGGACTTTCTGAACTGGACAGCCCCCCCTGACCCCCCTATTTAATTTAATTTACCTTTTAATTATGATCATTTTAAATATGTTGTTACATGAGTGAGTATTTTTTTTCTCAGTGACTAGAAATAAGGTCATTCAACATGCAAAGATATAGAATTGAACATGAAAGAATTATTACACAGTTAGACATTTACATTTACTTGTCCAGAGTGCTGTAGAAAAGTGCTTTGAAGTTTCCAGCATTAGATATATCCTTTCATTGGGTTACTAGGTTACAAATTGATGCTACCAAAAAAAAAAAAAAAAAAAAAAAAATTAATAATACTTACCAAAGACACATGTTGAGTCACAAGTATTATTTTCTTTTATGATTTCATTTATGACTGTATCAATGTTTATTATATTTGAAATGGTAATCCTGGTAGTGAAATCTTACACATTTTTCTCTCTGGTACAAAAAAAAAAATCTAATATCTAATTAAATAATTCTAACCTCTTAAAAGGACTAGTATGCATCTATGCTTTCTGGAAAAAAGGTACTGTGCTGGTCAAATTTCTCAGATAAAAAATTTGACCCTCTTTTAAATGGTTAGAGGAGTTGTGGACAGAAGGAAAGTGTGACGACAACGGATGAATGTGAGTTGATGGATAGTTATACCTATGTGTCATCTGTTCTTCGCAGGCAGGCGACACAAAAAAGTACCCTTTCATTCAGTACTTTTTAAAGTAGTTTTTCCTGTAGTAAATATCCATTGCGGGGGTTTGTCCATGTCTCTTTATAGCAAATATTTATTTTGATGTGTCTATAAGTCTATACAGTATTTGTGTGTCCTGAACCAAGGTCTCAAGCTCCTGGAGATACTGTAAGCCTGTACTCCTGTTAAATGCACCGTCATCCCATTTCTGTGGCCCTTCCTGCACCTCCTGCCCTCAGATTTTTACTTTTCCACTCACAGACAAAACGTATGTCCTCTTTATCTATGTATGAGCTCCTTCAGGCCACAAGCAAACCATATGCAATCTGTTTAGTGCTGCACACCACAGCATCTCCATACAACACTGGAACCACTATAAGACCTAATAAGTCTGACAGAAAAGTGCAAACATCATTACTTGGTGGCGTTTTGAACTTTTAATGAAGGCATCTGTAAGGGACATGTACAGTATAGTAATTGTGCTGCATTTAAAAAGGGAAAAAAAAACGACAGATTAAAAAGAAGTAGTTTATTCTAATTAACTGCTTGGATGAAACTGTGGAGAAAAGCAGACGGGTACATTCGCCCTCATCTCAGGCTGGAGCGTTTCATCACTTGTTAATTTAATGTGGCAGAAAGTGAGAGAATGCGGGTGCATGTGAGAGAGAGATTACAGCCTTAGTGTTTTCTCACTTCTGTCTCTGTGCCTGTGAACACGACACATTATGAGGCAAGCATGGATATGCTGGGAGCTGCTTGTTCAGTTGAGACAATGAGGAAAGGAGAAAGATATGACTATGGGAATGTGGAAAGCTGCGTTTTTTGGGCAAAGGTTAGGTTAGTGCTAAGTTGAAGAAGGAAAGGGGAATCAGCAAACTGCTGGTAAATGTCATTTCTGGTGAAAATTACCCAGTCGTATGAAAAATAATATTTTGAGAAAAAAGTTTAACCTGTATAAAGTACAATCTGCCGTTTGTACACTCAGACATTTTACATGCTTTATGTGAATGACACTTGTGGTCATCAGAAAACATCACATCAACAATACAACCTCTACTGACTGACAGAGAAACACTGATGGGCCTGGAGCCTATCTGTTCTTTCCTTCACTATTTATGGGATAATCTAAAGTTTGAGTGAAATATTAAAAGTGACATGTGAGTCTTAATTTTTTTCAAAAGAGCACAAATGAGTGTGATTGTCAAGTGTCTATATACTTCTGACAAATGTTTTAACCATTACATAAATGTCGTGAATTAATTTATAATATAAAAGAAATATCTGTTGTATATACATATTACATAATCAAATACAGTGGAAGCTTGGATTGTGAGTAACTTGATCTGCAAAAATTTGTAAATAACTTTTACCATGTTAAACAAGCGAGGTCTTGATATACTGTATGAGGTCTTGTCTGCTGAGTGTCATGTGATCACAACTGAGCCAATGGTTCTTCTCTCTTGCACTGTGGGTTTGTGGGTAATCGTCTCCCATGCTCAGTCTCAGTGTCAACATTCATGCGCAGGTGTACTATTTACTAAAAAATTGACCACGTGCGTGGTAAAGCTTTTTTTTTTGTATTTATTTCTCGTCCAAATGTAGTGACTGTTCTTAACTGAACTTCTACGACGGCCTCCATGAATAAAAAAAGGTTAAAAGGCTGCAGCAGTGCAGGAGATTAATCTGTTTAAAGGAGTGATTGTTAGTGTGTATTAGTGTGTATACGCGCACACACACATGCTCAAATGTGTAAAAGTCGGCCTACACAGTAGCCCCCCCCCCCCCCTGCTCCTGCTTCTACTCTCGTCTAACACCAGTCACGATTTTTTTCAAAGGTAAAGTGCTTTGTAAATTAGTTTTATTTTTTTTTTATATGAATATTTTGGGGTGTAGAATGAATCATCAGAGTTTCCATTATTTTTTATAGGGAAATTCACTTTGATATACCAGTGCTTTGATATACAAGTACATTTGCAGGAACAAATTATGCTTGCAATCCAAGGTTTAACTGTATATGGTTAATGCATCCATAATAATTGAAACTCATAAAGTGCTTTAAAATTTATGTTTTGTAATGAAAATTAATGGCCTATTTATGGTGGTTGTGAAGTGCAAAACAAAATAACTAACAAACTGAAAACAAAATACCAAAATAACAAAATCGTAAAACAAAAAAAATATTAAAAAACAAAATACCCCCCCCCCCCAGAAAAAAAAAAAAAACGAAAACAAAATAACAAAGCTGAAAACAACATAAATCAGAAAAATCAACAACATATCCAGAAACAAAATACCAAATGCAAAACACAACAATTCAGTCAAACTGGAAAAGCTGGGAATAGTTTATAATTTATTTTCAGATGAAATAACATTCATCAGATGTGTTTTCTACCTGAAACTGGTTCTGTGACTGGTTTTGAATATACAGTAGGTGTCGGTAGGCAGTTGCTCTCATCTCAGTAGTGCAGACCATAACCGACCCATTTTCACCCATGCTGATAACCGACAGTTATTAGAACACGTGTGATGCAGGGTGATACATGTAGTTAAACTTCCTAGTATCGTTACTGCCCATTCTCACCTTTGGTCAGAACTATCTATTGTATAATTCTCAGATAAATGAAAGGACAAAAGGTCAGCATTCTTTTTAACTTACTAAATAAAAGGTAAACTTTTCTGTCAGGGTGTCTTGAACATAAATTAATCAATAAGGCTTGAAGTGTAAAAGGTTGACGCCTACACACCGTCAGCAACGACAAGAATATAATTCTTAGCGATGCAAATGCCCACCATTTCTAGGACCTTTCTGATTTGTACAACAGTAATCCACATTCTGATTTTCTATGACTCATAAACGTGTCTGTACAACTTTATCTTTTTGTTTCCAGGATGTGCGGAACACTTGTAAAGGTTTACATTTGCCTTTATCTCACATGACCCGCAGTTTAAACTTTTCAGCACAGCTTGCCGGAGTGACTGCTCATCTGTTACGCTGCAGATGGGTGCACTCACACCTGCAGCAGGCCTCAGGACACTGAACGGTGTATATGCGGGAGATGAAAAAGTGCGGTGGAGGAAAGGACAAATGGAGTGAGAAATCGGCTCTCGCAGGCTCCAGCTCACCCTCCTCTCGTGCCCCGAGTGTGAGAAGAGTCGGCACATCTGCTCCTCTCCATACACAGACCTTGAACACAGCCTGCTTCCTGTCTCTCTTCTCTTGCCAGGATATATATATATATATATATATATATATATATATATATATATATATATATATATATATATATATGTATATGCATGCATAAGGGCCATTTCCCTGTAAGTGTTCCACTTCAGGCTGCAATGACTGTACTTTCACACTGTATGTTGACTAAAAATGACAGATTAAAAAAAGAACACAACAGTTAATTTTGGAATAATGATGGCATGTCAAGGAGAAAGACATTGATTGAGGTTGATGTAGTGATGGTAAATAATCAGAAGCAAATTCATTTGGAATCATCAGCATTACAAGGCCCTGTGCACAGTTTATACGGGCAGTTAGAGGCTCATCTGTACCAGACATTGCTGCTTACTCCAGCATTTAACAAGCTCTGCCTTTATTTCCATCTGTGTCCTATACATCCCTACTCAGCCAGATGTTTCTGCGCTGAAATGGGGGTAAATCCTGTTCCTGATCCTGTGATTAGATGTCATCAAAATCATTTAGAGGACCTATATTCATGAGTGCACACCAAGAGTTTATTCTAAGGGTGGTTAGATAATAAGGGTTCTTAACGTCCTAAAAAGCTTCTTGGGAAGCACTATGCTGGATGGCTCGATTTTAAAATCTTTTTATTTCTTTAAAGGTTAAACAACCCCTAAGCCGTAAGGGATTTAAAATGTCTGAAATTATGTCATGCGCAATATTGTGCACTGATTGAATTGTCATAATCTTTTTACATTTGAAGACATATATTATATACAGTAAGGACAAAATAAATTGTCTTTTAAAACAATTATCTACCAACAAAATGAAGCATGTCAGTGTTTATTTGCACAATACTGATCAGTGATTTGATGATTAAGAACCTAGGTGGTGAGTCTAAGAAACCTGCTGTCTCAGCTCTAATAACAAATAGCTGTGATGTGAGCTGGAAAGCCGAACATGCAGAGCAGCTGAAAAATTACTATGTTATTATGATAAATTTTTATATGATCATCATTAAAAATAAACACAGAATAAACACAGCGGCCAATATGTATTTTAACTGACTTATTAGTACTGAGACTCTGGGACACTTTGTATATACGTGTTAGATCCAAGCTGACATTGGCATCAAACGCTGTCAATGCCACTCAGCATTCAGATATAGAAGCCAAGGACTACAACGCCCAACACGGATCATCAAGGTCACCGGAATTTTACCCACACACACATGAAACAGTCTCAAAATCACACCATGCTATAAACAGAACTATCAATTATCACAAAGTAAACACTCGTACAAAATTATACCAAGCCTTCATTAAAATTTTCTGTTTGACCCAGTTAGTAACCGTTTACCAGTTCAGTTTAGACTAATTTAGCCAGTTGTTGCTTAACTGAAACTTTTTCTTGTTTTGGATTACGTCCTTGAATGTCATCGTCATCGTCTATACCACTTTATACTGTATTTAGGGTCAAGGGGGGCCTGGAACATATATCAAGAGACTTGGGTCCAGGAATCGAACCCGGACCCTGGAGGTGCAAGGCGACGGTGCTAACCACCAGTGCACGCCTGTCCTTGAATGTGCTTTTAATAAATACATTTCTACCTGCAAATATAAAGTGTGCGATATTGTCATACTTAATTGTGATTTGATATTTTAAGACCGTCATATAATTAAACAGTATATTAATATGTTAGATTAGTTTGAAAAGCTTTATATGAAGAAAAATAAACACCACCTGATTGGGCATTGTGGAATTCTCGCGTAATTAGATTTTTGCATTATTTGAAACAGTAGGTCGATAGTCAGCTCTTATATAGAGAGACAAAAACAAAGATACAAACTCAGTCTGTGCACATGAATTTCCTATTAGTGTAGGTCACTGAATTAATTTGAGAATGCCATTCGTTGCAGCTCCTTCTGGGTCTTGTTGCACGTGATGGGTTACATTTTGCTGGCAAAATGACCTGTGCTGTGTGTGTGTGTGAGGGAGAGATTTTCAACAACAGGGACAGGCTTCTATTTTATTTCCTGTCAAAAACAACCTAATGTGTGGAATAATTAAATCCATCTCCGTGTGCGGAAGGATACATGCTACACATTTACGAGAAGAGCTTTCCATTTCCCTCTGTGGCTGATCCTGTCTGAATGTAGGACATGAACAAATGACCCCTGTAAGTGTAGCGGACCATCCAGAGGGAACTCGGCCAATTCAGAAGGTGGAAAGTCCATTAAAAGATTAATGTAAGGCAGTAGCCAGGATCCTTGTGGACTTGTTAGGCACTCATCGGAATATAGATGGCAAATTTAATTCATGAGCCAAAACGCGATATATGCTTCCGCACACTAAGCAGACATTTATTTAAAAAATAAAAAAAAAAACCTAAATAAAATATTGATAAATCTTTTAGTTTAAATATAATAATATATGAGCTTTCTGTATAATACTCTAAATATAAACATTATTCAGTTTTGTTTCTTTAATTACTCTTTCTTCGTGGCTGTAATAATAATAGTACTGCTTAATTCATATCATGCCTCTCTTGAACCTAAGGTTTAGAAATCGCTTGTGGTTGTTGTTGTTACCTAATTATGCCCATACAGTACTTCAGCAATACTCTACCACATCTGTTCATCTATGCACCATCAATTAGGCATCCCACTAGCATCTTTTTCATATTTATTAGCTTTCTAGTGGAGTGGAGCGAAATGCACTTTTTACTTTTACTGACATTACATTCGCACACGGCAATGAGCTGGCATTTAGGACAGAAAAAGGTTTGCCATGAGACGCCTGTTGTAAAGATTCCTGTCACTGACAGCCTGGCACAATAATCTTTGTCTTCGGAGCAAGTTTCACACATGCACACACCTATACACACACAGGAGGTGTTCCTGTTAGGTGCACATGAAACAGTTACTCGCCCTAGATTGCAGGAAACTATGTGTCTGTGATTGAAACTGTGAGCCGGTCAGGATATCAGAATTCATTTCTGATGAAACTGCAGCATCTCCTCTTTCAACCTCTGCCCATTCTCCCTCTTTATTCTTGCGAACATCCATTTGCAGTATGTAATCCACACAAAAAAAGTTATAATCAAATGGTACAAAGATATGAGGCAGCACTAATAACAGCTATGGCAGGCCATTTCACACCCATCGCCACAGCACAATGTTCTCTGTCGTTACTATCTGCTGCTCACGACGTGTAAAAACGTCGACAAAAAACTTTCCCTGTTGTGGACGAAGATCAAATGATATTTTTTAAGTGATCTTTTTTTATGTGCCACAGTGAGCACCGTAAGAAATTAAAAGCATTCACCTTCAAAAGAAGTCACCTTCATTTATAAAAATCCAATCTCATTTACATTCTTTTAAAGAAACAAATATCCCAAGACCTTCAATTGATTTGATTTGTCCCCAAAACACGTAGAATAGGTATAAAGTCTAAGGATCTTTCTTCTAATTTTAATAAGTGATGTTGAGGTATCCTCTAAAATTCTTTGGTAGTCATAGAAACTGAGCAAACCTTTTCATTAAAAATGATAAAGGTAGCATCGCCGCCTCTCAACTCCAGGGTCGATGGTTTGATCATGAGCTAAGTTTACGGTCTATGTGAAGATTTCCCTGTCTCCATGTTGGTGTGCTCTGGGTCCGCCGGTTTCCTATAACCTCTCATAAACATGAAATGCTAAATTGTCCCTGAGTTATACATGTGTGTGATGAACTGTTGTCTCAAATAGGCTCGATTTGGTTTTATGTCCAGTGTTCCCAGGATAGGCCACCTAAACCCTTCTTCTATATCAACCTTGGCAAACCATGTTTTTATTGACCTGGCTTTTGTGAGGTATTTCCATGTTTTAACATGTTTGGGCCTCTCAGTTCCAGTGGAGGGAAGTCTTTATTCTACAGAAATAAAAAGTCATACTGAACAATTGTGTGCTTCCAAATGTGTATTAATTGGAAAAGGCCCACGTGTCGGTGTAATGGTCCGGTGTCCACATACAGTACTGTTCCCCATAAAGTATACCTGATGTGAAACAGCTCTGTGAGATTGATACACTTTTCTTATCTTTGTTTTAGAATAATTTCCATATAAAACCCATGCTTCTGTTGCAGTGAATGCTTTTAAAAAAATTATTATTCTGTAAAGCTGCTGTGTGACAATGAGCATTGTTAAACCAAATTAAATTGATAAACTCACTGGGATGCCCTTGTGATTTCCATGATCACACACATACATGAATTGTATGATCCTTATATTGAGACTTGTAATATTCTAATAAGCAACTTCCTCCATTTCCTGTCTTTGACCCCAATTCTAGAAATACCAAGCCTGCATTGTGCTGAATTGAACAGAAGTACCTTTTTGTCATCATTTGTTGACTACTGGTGGGATAGATCATTTGCTTCTTGTTTTTACATTTGCTTCTTGTTAACAGTTTTGAGCACCACAGAGACCCCGAATGTCAGGGCTTACTGTACAGTAAAAGTCACTGACCCTTTCTATAATGTTAAAATCCCTCTATCTGTTATCAACCAGTGAGGATTATCCTTTTGTTCTGGCTCCTTGCAAAAATCCTTCTTGAGATGATCTTAGGTACGTTTTATTCGCTTTAACGGCCTTTGGCATTTGAGAAAAGACCAGAACAATGCATGTGTGTATACGGCATACTAAGCTACTGCTGTGCTTTAACATTCAGCTTTATTATTTATTTATTTATTATTTATTTATTATAAAATGCTAAAGGTAGTTGATTGGTTGAAAAAGTAACTATGGAACCGTAATGTATGACTTCAAATATCAGTCTTTAGCAGTTAAGCTCCAAGAGTGACAACCACCTCTTTTGCCAAAGTGCTCATAATATAAATGGGTAGCATAGCTATGCAACGCCTACATGAATTTAATGACGCTTAGTTTGTGATTATAATGTCTGATTTTATGACTGTTTTTTATACTGTTCGTTTTGACATGGTGGCTTAGTGGTTAGCACTATTGTCTTGCACCTCCAGGGTTTGTTTTCGATTCCTGCCTCGGGGTCATGGACTTTGCATGTTCTCCCCGTGCTTGGTGGGTTCCCTCGGTTTCCTCTCATAGTCCAAAGACATGCACGTCAGGCTAACTGGTGTTCCCAAATTGCCCGTAGTAGAGTGCATGTGTGTTCTGCGATGGATTGGCACCTCGTTCAGGGTGTATCCCACCTTGTACAGTTCATATTTTACTGGTAACATGAACATCAGAGCTTTACAACGTTATAAATGTTCTTTATTTTACAAATATCTTGTTTAAAGCAACATCACAGTGTGGTTTTAGAAAATCTGCAGCTTTGATTTAAAAAGCTTAAAAAAGCCAAATAAGGTTTGCTTTAGGTTACTGAGGTTAAGATTAGCAATAGATATAGGCATATAATTAATTAGCTGCATTAATAATTCAGGGAAAGTAAGACAAGTGTGTGTGTGTGTGTGTGTGTGTGTGTGGGGGGGGGTGTAAGTGTGTGTAAGAGAGAGAGAGAGAGAGCAGCCCTTCCACATTCATAATTAAATAAGCCCATTTACTTGTCATTATCACAACTGTTAAATGTTACAGTGGCTAAGCCGGTAATAATACAATCAATTCATTATAATTTTACATATAAATAGAAACAAAAGTGTCATAGTCTTCACAAAAGAGCAACGGCGTTTTTGCCTGCTTCATTAAGAGCGCTGAGTCTTACAAGACAATCAGATGAACAGAAGTCTGTGTGTTCGATAAACAGAGCTCTCAGAGGCTGTGAGTGGAGATAATGTTATCCCTGCTGCTGGAGATGTTTTCATTTGTGTGAATGACACGCACATTGAACTGGAAAAGAAACACACGCCATTCTCCAGTCGAGCCATGACACAAGCAGAACATCATATTCCAAACCTGTCACAATAACTACACTCATCCGTGCACTTTATATGGAATTCATACTGAACTCAAAATGAATCATGAAAATCTAAAAATCAGTTACTAAAATAGGAAGAAAAAAAAAAAAACCCGGAATTGAGCAAGTATTACACAGAAGCAGGAATGGATGCAATTAAATAGGATTTACAGTATGTCTGTCGTGGCGTCAATTCTAGTGTCACCTGCTGTAGATTTAACCGTCTGGCACAAACATAATGTCAGACTAATGAACATGCTTTCACAAGGTTTAAAGACTTGTCATTATTGGATGAGCTGTCTGATACGCCGCTACTGGCAGCCCTGTTTGAGTTCGTACATGATTCCAGAAATGTTGCTCTTTCACAGTGTTTGTAGCTAAAATATTAAAACGTCAAAATATACCATGTAACCAGTCTCTAACTCATAATTTTTCATGTAGTCATTTTTAAATAGCTTTATGGTGAAAGAAATTTCAGACTAGTGTGTAACTTATTGCACAACGTACAAAGTGATTATAAATAAGTAGCTCTAACACGATGCCTGATGCCTCAGGCATTCCTTTTTTTTTTTTTTTTTTTTCCACCTCAATCCTTTTTAACCTCAGCAGGCCCCTTTATTTTGGCTGATGATGGATTTTGCAACGATCTTGCTGTGTCAGTGCATCACAGATTAAAAAAAAGAGAGAAAAAAAAACGTATTAAGGACTCACATTTTATCATTGCCCCATGTCTATCGGATTAATGTGATTGTATATATACGCTTAATAGAGGTCCAAGAAAAACATATTCTGCTCAATACATCATGTTTATTGTAGATGCCTCTGGTCATATTGTTTGCTATCTGGGTATCAAGTAGAATAAAATAAACTAGCATTACATTTAAAAGTCGTACAGAAAGCAGAGAAATATTTTCCTTATCCAATCTAATTTTTATTACTACTGTTTGTTACATGAACACTACAAGAGGTGGGATTTATTTTATTATTATTTTTTTTTGCGCCATATCCTGCTTAGGAAGCTGGGGTCAGAGCACAGGGTCAGCTATGGTTAAGAGCATTGCCCAAGGGCCCAACAGTGGCAGATTAATGATTCTGGGGTTTGAACCCAACCTTCTGGTCAGCAACCCATAGCAAATTAAGCTACCAGCTATATCTCTATCATAGCCTATAATAGCTAACCTTGTATTAGGTAATAATTAAACCTTGTAATTTAATCATTCTGGAGACAAATCTTGACATATCTAATCAAAAAAGTTATTAGGTCAAAAATAATAAATGAAAGTCATACTAATAGCATCTTAATATAATGACCAATAATGACAATGTCACCTTAATTAAACAACTCAATAAGTGAGAAATTATTGAAGTAATATCGTGAAATGAGGTGGCACGGTGATGTAGTGTTCAGCACTGTGGCCTGGCACCTCCATGGTCGAGGGTTCAATTTCTCCCCTGGATCTCTGTGCATGGAGTTTGCATGTTCTTTCTCTGGGTATTCCAGTTTCCTCCCACATTACAAAGACATGTAGATTAAGTTAATTGGTGTTGCCAAAAATTGTGTAGTGTGTGTGTGTCCTGTAATGGATTGACATACTGTTTAGCGTGTACCCTGCCTCGTGCACAAAGACTCCAGGTCGTTATAGGGTAAGTGGTATAGAAGATGAATCAATGAATTAATCTTGAAATGATGTGTACGCAACTGTACTGTATGTCGTATGGGTTGTTACATGCAATGTTGAAATGCTGAGATATTAGTTAAATCAACAACACATCACCTAAAAATCACACCATGCACTTCTGGGCTTCTGTAATGTCTGACAGCAGGCAGCTGTGTGAGTTTATGGATTTTTGTTGGAAATTGCATTTTTTGGGGGAGAAATCAGAGGTAATGTACTGGAGTTCTGGGGAAAAAAAACCCTCTTGTGGGCAATAATAGGAGACAATATATTTTGTAGGATATTGGTTCAAAAGGAGGCTTTTTCAAACATAGTCTTTTGTCCAGGAGTTTAGTTATTGCAGTGTCATTATGTTTACCTTTGTGAAATCAATGCACCTGACCGCATGTAACGACTCCAGAGGGATATGTTGTATATGGCTACTATAACTTTCCCTATAGAGTTTTATTCTCTCTGGCAAAATACAGACACTATAAAACTAAATATGGATAAAAGACTGAAGATGAAGTAAAGGTTATCGAAGATTTTGTGTACTTGCTTCCCATTAAAATGGAGCACTGTGGGTTTTTTTTTTTTTTTTTTTTTTTTTGAAAATGATAGAATGAGAAGAAACTCACAGGAGATTTGGTGAACAGTTTAGAGCTCCGTGACTTGATGTCACCTCTTTAAAGACACGCAAAATTGCTCTTTGTATTTCTATTCCCAGTGCTTATTTAAATGTGTTGTACTGTATTAGGAAAGTGTTTAGAATGCTGCCCAAAGATCTATATCTGTATTGATGGCAAGCTACAATGTCTATTCTGAGCTACACTATTAAGAGCCACTATGTGGCTATACGGTTTGTTGTATCCAAATTGTCCTTGATATTGGCATTTGCCTTTCCCTTCACACACTCCAACCAGCTTTTAGATGCTGCTTTATGGGTAATTATTACTTTTTAGTATATGAATGCCCGTCTGTGCTGCTGCTGGTGTAGGTGTGGGTTGGCTAGACGGATGACAGTGAGTGTGCAGCTCTGGCACATGGCAGGGGGTAGAAGGTGCGTATTGCAGTCACTGGACAGAATGGGGCTGATTTTTGTGCAAGAGGCACAGCTGGGGGTTAAAGGATATGCCTCCGCTTGTGGTTTAAATTCGCTCTTGCTGTTTGAATTTGCTTTGTGGTGTCCAAAACTGTGTTGCTGCAGCTTGGGGCCGCTGCTAGTTTTTATGCAGTGCTTTTATGCATCCTGCTGCGATGCAGTCTGTTGATTTTTCTTTTTTTTTTTTGATGGTCTCTGATAAATAATGTAATGCAAATAAGTTCCTCCATTAGCTGGGCAGGTTTGCAGGAGCCAAATCTATCCGTTGATTATTTATGCTTGGCAAACTGTAAAGCATTTTCCCTCTCAGATTTACACCACCTTGTAGTCTGTTCCCTCAGTGAAAGCCATTATTGATTAGCCCAGATGTAATCCCAGAAGGCTCCGAGTGCAGACTGTGTAGGTCCGCCTCATTGGGCTGCGTTCTGAAAGAGGGATTGGAGCAATTGGGAGCAAATCATGTGAGGGTTGGACTTTGTAGAAATGTAGAAAATAATATTCTTTTTATGGTTGCTGGAAATATAATTTATGAAATGTTGTTAAACAGGATGCTAATGAACAACACTTCTGTTATGAAGTGCAGACACAATAACGTGAAGTGCTCCTAATAATCAGTACTACACACTTACTCCAAAAGCTCTCAGAAATAGAGAAAAACAGGACTTTTCAATTTAGCTTTTCAATGTAATCCATAACAGATGTTACAAATCTTGGATTATTATTATAAATGTTTTTGCGAAACCGGTGCACTGGTTATAGCACTGTGCTACAGTACCTCCCTGACTCTTTGATGAAAACTGACAAAACAAACGTTTATAGCAGTGAGTCATGTGACACAGATACATGTTGACATAAGAAATGTCTGACTTAACTTCCTTTAAAAATGTAACAAACCTGAGCATTTTTGCCAATCACAAGATTTTTACAAAAATATTAATCTGGGCAAAAAGTACTATATAAATTGATTATTATTATTATTATTATTATTATTATTATTATTATTATTATTATTATTATATTAGATACCATTAAATTTCCTATAAGATATATTAATAGAGACTTCTGTATGTGAAATTCCCAAGAGATCAGCAGTTACTAAAATACTTAAATCTGGCAGCACAACCTGGCAACAACACCCATGTCACTGATATGGTGCCAAATATAATATTTAAAGTAAACATTAAGTGCTCTTGACCTGTATCAGCTTGATTTTATGCTTTGTTTGGTGCTACATTATTTGCATAAATAGACGTATTTATCAAAGTGGACATTGAGTGTAATTGTTTTAGTATAAATGTGTCTCAGATGATTAGGTTACGTACTGTATATTTACATATAGTCTATACAGAACATTTGAATAATGACACGCCCATACTCCTATATTAGTAAATTAGCAGCTGATGAAATTTAATGAAGAATGAGTCTTGTGCTGCGCCTGCCTGCGGATCTCCAAACAGTGGAAGCAAAACAAAGTCATTTTGAAACTAAAATAGTTTGTCTTACCTGACATAATTCCCAAAGAGCCCTAAATTCCAGTCTCTCTCTGAAACATCTCTGCACTTTTTTATCCATGTGCTTACTGGAACTGGCCTTCACTGAGAGAAGAGATGTATGAAGCACCAAATAGAAAGCTGGGCTTCTTAATAAAAATCATCCATTTTTGTCACAGCTCAGCAGAGAGAAGTGAATAATGCATTTACACAGTATCAATAGGTGATTTTTTTTCACTTCTCCTCTTTTCGTCTTTTGTAAAATGGATTCCTCAGAAATGGGGGCATCTCAGTGGTGCCGCTGTGCTCCTTCTCGAAATGGCTTTACCGTGTGTGAGGGCTGACCTTCCACGCTGCGCTTTCTGGTAGGTGAAGGTGCCGAAATTCACACTTATCATCCGTAAGTGATGAGTGTCAGACCCCTATCTATTCCATGGCCTCTTTAAAGTAGGGATGTGCCACAAGGACGGGGGCTGAATTTCACATGCACACACATCTACACACACCCCAATGCAGAGTGCTACGGGATTTCTTGCCTCGGCTTGTTCAAGAATAAAAAAAAGTCAAATTTTTTCATCTATTAATTGTACTTTTTTTTTTTTTGAAGATGTCTGTTTAGACTGCAATACAGGCATGATTGCAGGTTTCTGGCAATCCAAACACTTTTTTTCTTTTTTTCATCTTTCACAGATAATTGAAATTAAGCATTTCGTTTCTATGTACTTCAGCAGTTAAGTGTGTTTTGCTGCCGTGGTGTGGTCTTGTTTACACTTACAACATCTGGCTAAAATACATCTGTCACATATGCAGTGTTTAGTCTTGTAGGATTGATCCCTACTGTGTTTTACACCCCAGTGCAGTCCCTTTTGATAATCACACTTGGGATACAGAGCAAAACAACTGGTCTATAACCAACTGAGTGAGGTCGTCTCGCTCTAGTTCTGTGCAGCTCTAGTGTGGTTTTGATTCCACTGAACAGCATTTTTTGTAGTCGTGAGCTGCTGAACTGATTTATAGCACACAAACTAAACCAAAGGACAATGCTATAGCACTGAAGAAATCTCACATGGTTTAGAAATTTGGATTAATTGAAAAACACTGCATATCTCATCATCCTCTATACCGCTTTATCCTGTATTCAGGGGGCCTGGAGCCTATCCCAGGAGGCTTAGGGCACGAGGCAGGGTACACCCTGGACAGGCCGTCAATCCATCACAGGGCACACACACATACACACACTACGGCCAATTTGGGAACGGCAATTAACCTAACCTACATGACTTTGGGAGGAAACCGGAGAAAACCCACCGAGCACAGGGAGAACATGCAAACTCCATGCACACAGTGACAGGAATCGAACCTGGCCGGGAATCGAACCCAGACCCTGGAGGTGCAAGGTGACACACTGCTAACCACTACACTACCTCAGGGTTGTACCTAGATATGTTTATTTACATAAAATTGGATGTCAGTTTAAAATGCATGTGAAACATATGAGAAATATTTTATGCATTCTATCTTGGGCATTTTTACTCTCATGTGAGTGGGAACTGAAGGTCAGACATGATGAGCACTGGACAAAGAGAGAGAGAGAGAGAGAGAGAGAGAGAGAGAGAGAGAACATCTCTTGTACGGATGTTACTTGATAGTCACAAGATTCTCAATTTTAAAGAATTATGCTCAGCATGTATAGACTCACAGCTTGTGAATTTGTATTAAACTCATTTCAAGTCCACAGAAATAGACTCATGTAGATGAAAAGAAATGAATGACTACCAGAAGTAAATTTGTTCGTTGGAATAATGTACTTTTCAATAAACTGTGTTTTTTTTTTTTTTTACCAGGAAAAGAATGCATGTATTTACCATTCCTGTCTTATTATAACTTAATGAAGGAGCTTTACTGCTGAAAGCGAAAATGTCTGACTTGAATAATTTATCATAACCATGTTGTTTAAAATACTTATTTGTTTTTAATTGTGAGAATTTACATACAATTTACATTTGTTATGCATATCTGGCGTGTACACACACACACACACACACACACACACACACACACACACACACACACACACACACACACACACACACACACACACACACACTCATGGTGACACACTGATTTGTGGAATACAGTAGAAACTTATTACCTTTACAAAAATTACAAACATCTTGCAACATTGAGTTTTAATTTGACAGCAATGTTTTGCATAAAACAACTAGAAATGAGTAGGAACACAGGAAAATGGTTGTCAAATCTCATGAACTGATTTGCATTTTACAAGCTGATTTGCATTTTATGTATAGTTTGTGTGTGTAGGTGTGTGTGCTTAATATTTTAGAAAGATTCAAACTTGATGCCAAACAAGCATTTACACCTTACACATTTTAGGTAGAATCCTGCTGATACTCTAAGAAACTGCCAGATGTTAACAGGGTAAGATTGCCTTTACAGTTCTTCTCGACCAAATAAATTTTTTAAGAATGATCAAATATAGCATAAAGCCCATGCCGATAATGTGCTGTTCACTGGGTTGTTATCTCTGCTGAGCTCTCCAAACAACAGTATTTAAATATAGTTAAACCTTGGATTACAAGCATAATTTGTTCCAGAACTGTGCTTGTATATCAAAGTGGATTTCCCCATAGGAAATTATGACAACTCAGATGATTTGTTCCACAGGCCGGAAATATTCATATAAAAATACTCACTCACTCACTCACTCACTCATCGTCTACACCACTTTATCCTTTATACAGGGTCACAGGAGGCTTAGGGCATGAGTTTTGGAACACCCTGGACAGGGTGCCAATCCATTACAGGGCACATACACTTACCATATGTGACTGGTGAGCAGAAACAGGCTAGAGGGCTGCTATAGCCTTTTAAACTTTTTTGTTCTTCATTGGGGCAACTGTTGCAGTTACTAAAGAACAGTCACTACACTTGGACACACACAAGTTTAACACACGCACATGCACATGGTCACAGAGTTGTAGTAAACAGCATATGAGTGACGAACGTGCACTGAGACCGAGTGTGGGAGACCATTACCCACAATCCCCCAGAGCAAGAGAGAAGAACCACTGGCTCAGTTGTGATCACTTGATGCTCAGCAGACTAAGCGCATGCGTACTACAGTACTCGTATATCAAGACCTCATTCGTTTAACTAGGTAGAATTTGTTTTAAAAAATTAGCTCGTCTTGCAGACCAAGTTATCAAGATTCCAAGTTTTAAGGTTCCAATGAAATAAAAAAAAATATGAATTTGAAAAGTATCAACTTGTACAATGCAAATGTCTTTGTGCATGTTTTTGATGTTCAATATTATTTAAAAAAAGATCCCCCCCAAACTTGCACAGACAGTGTAATGAAATTCCGCTTAAACAACATAGAACAATGTTTTGTTTCATAGCTTACTTGGTCACATTAGTTAGAAGCTTGTCAGCTTTCATGAGTGATGCAGCTGAAGTTAAGAAACTGTAGAAGTGTAAGAGTTGAATAGAGTTATGTTTCTTCGAACTGGTATTTGTTGTTTTGCACCATATCCACTTTGTGCAGTGGCAATTAAAAACATAAGAACAAGACAATAAAGTACGACAGGGTTAGCTCAGGTAAACAAGACTGTATGAGATAAGATTGAGACAGAGAGAGAGAGAGAGAGAGAGAGAGAGAGAGTGAGAGTGGGTGGGAAATGGCAAAAGATGATGCCAGGTCTTGCTGCAAGAGTGCATGTAATATGATTAGACTTTGCATAGGCAACATGTTTTAAGGTCACCATGATTCTTGGAATGCAGCAACTTTTTTTGTTTTACACCTATTTAAATAATTCCTTTCCTTTCTTACGGTTCCTCAACCTGCAATAAAGAAAAGATCAGCACATTATGTATTGGTATTGGTAATTTGTATGTTACAGCATGTCAAGCTTATATAATAATCTAGCGTTTTCCATATAATCTCAAAACATCAGATGTAGTGTGTATGTGTGTGTGATTGTCCCAACAAGGAATTTTGAAATGCTTAAACAAACAAATTTGACCTACAGTACGTAGTGTGAAGTAGTCATAATCTTCCGTTCCACCACATCCTGAAGCTGCTATGATATTGAGATCTGGTGACTGCGAAAGTCTTTTGTGCACAGTGAACTCATGTTCAAGAAATCAGTTTGAAATAAATGGACATGGTTAGCAATAAGGCTCAGGCAGACTGGGACATTTAAACAATGCTCAATTGGTAAGGGAGGGGACGTGTTAAGAAAACATCCCCCACATCAGTACTCCACCACCACCACCATGCTTTCATGTTATTTATGCTAATTCTGATCCTACCATCTGAATGAGACAAAGACTTTCTAATAGTTTATTGGTCAAATTTGGTGAGCTCATGCAAATAGTAGCCTCAGTTTCCTGCACATAGCTGACGGGAGAAGCACCCGGTGTGGCCTTTTGCTGCTGTAGCCCATCTGCTTTAAGGTTTGATGTGTTGTGCATTCAGGGGTGCTCTTTGATTACCTTTGTTGTAACAAAAAAGTGATTTGAGTTGGTGTTACCTTTCTATTAGCTCAAACCAGTCTGGCCATTCCCCACTGACCTCTGCCATCAAAGACATTATTGTCCAGAGAACTGGTGCTTGTTGGATATTTTCTCCTTTGCAGACCATTCTCTGTAAATCTGAAGATGGTTGTGCATGAAAATCCCAGTAGTTCAGCAGTTTTAGGAAATACTCAGATCAGCAACAATGCCACTAAAATCACATTTTTTCCTGATTCTGATGCTCAGTTTGAACTTTAGCAGATTGCCTGATTAGATATTTACCGTGGAGCAGTTGAACAGGAGTACCTTATGGAGTGGCTAGTTAACATACAGTACATACAGTACACTACCAGAAAAAGTTTGGACATACTTTCTAATTTTATATTTTCCCCCCGATTTTATTTCCTTCTACATTGTAAAACAATAATGAAGGCGTCCAAAATATTGAGACATTGATATGTGTCTGCTACTTACAGTATGGTCTGTAAAGCCTTCATAACGGCTCTAATCTGAGATGCTACAATTAGTGATTTTTGCAGCAAAGGTAAGTTTTGGTCTTACTTTCCTGGGATGGTGTTAATGAGAGCCAGTTTCATCATGTTGCTTGATGGATTTTAGAAAATGTACTTGACAATACTGTTCATACAAGAACTATTCCAGAACAGCTGACCTTAATGTCTTAAAATAAAAACGGACTCTCGGTAGTATTAACTAATTACCTATGTGTTATTTCATAGTTTTGAAATGTTCAGTATTGTTCCAGAGTGTAGAAAATAAATCACAAATCAAAAAACATTAAATTAGATTTTTTTATTTGCTGTGTCCAAACTGTTTGTTACGTTATATATGAAAATATACTAGCAAAAATGTTTAGATGTAATTTTATCCAACAACTGAAATGTGTAAGTATAACTTTATTCCTGTTATATACATGTTCTGATATGTTTGGTTTCCATGCACCAGATTGAAAATAAGGCTGATACAACTAACTAATTCCACATATTAGTTTTCCCATAAAAAAGCCTCATGTTTCCAAGGATGAATTGTACAGATCGTAATTTACATAAATGGTTATTAATGACCATAACTGGCTTTTCAGTATTAATCAAAGTGTCTTTATTTTCATAGAATCAGAGAAACGTATACTTACACAAAGAAACTATTCTTTATCAGGTACTACAGCTGTTGTAGATGCTTTCACACCTATTAGTCTGAGTCTAAATCAGAGCAAAATTTATTATTTCATTTTCTGTTTAGTTTGCACATAATAAAACAAATTAGGTTCCCAGGTGGTGCAGCAGAAAGGTTGAACTTTATTACCCAGTGATCACAAGTTCAGGACATTTCCACAGCTCTTAGTAGCTACTTGTCCAAAGTCTCCCCTGTTGACTCTGGCCAATCATGGGGGTCTGTGAGCATGTTTACGAGGGCAGATAGTTCTTTACTTTAATTGTGTTATGCTGCTTGTAAAAGTTAGAAAAGATGTGGCTGGCTAACTTCACATGGCTTGAAGGAAGCTTAGGCTTCACTGTTCCCAAATGGCATAGCTCTAATATATACTGTAATAGAGGAGAGCTGGCTGGTGGTGGGAATGGGCTAGGACCAAATATGGAAAATTACAATACAAAAATTTGTCAAAGTTTTGCACAATGTTTTTTGTGATTTCTCAATGCAGTCACATCAGGTCATCAAGAGCAATGCATTAAAGGTCCTATATACTATTTCTTCAACAAGCTAAAATAGGTCTTGGTCCCCCAAAGTGCTTGTGTTAATACTCCAGCTGAAATATTTCTCAGATAGTGTTTTTTTTTTGTCATACTTTAAACTTCATTCATTTAACTTTTCCTTCAAACATTAACGAGTTTTATTGTCTATTTAATTGAGCTACTGTGAGCCCCATGCAAAAAGAGTACAGCTGACCTGGCCAACAAGCCCTTATACATCGTCTTATATGAAGTCATATCTGTACTGTATGTCTAAAACAACTAAAAAGCGAATTTTCCACAACAGGCTGCCTTTTAAATAAATTATTTGTTTGATCACTTCCAGTATTTACTTTCATTTCTATATGTTTGTCCAAAGATCAATAACACAGCACAATTCTTCAGCGCTTCAGCTCTATCCTTTGGCTTACAATATGCAGTAAAATTAGTTTGGAACAGGACCAAGACCACTTCGTTCAGATGCTCTCGGTTGTTTTGGTCGACACCCCAGTGGGATTGTTTGTCACCTGTTTAAATGCACTGCGCCGAGGGGGAAAACACACCAAGGTTTAATTCAATGTGAAAGCACCATAATTGTATTGTTTTCGGGGTTGATAGAGTTTGGTAGGCAGGTGTCTGTGTGTACTATCTAAAAGAAACCCCTTAGTGCTGTATACCAGATGGAACTGAAAAATAAGTTTTTTTTTTTTTTTTTCTGAAAAAAAGCTTTAAAAAAAAGACAATGTTTGGACAAATGCACTCACTGAGGTGGAAACATCCTCCTATATTTTCCTTGCTACATCGTCTAAAAAGCAGCAAATCCTCCAACTGCAGAGGTGTGTGCGCATGAAATGAGAAGGCCCAGGCACACACTAATATGATCGGTCACAGCCTGTTGGATGGAGGCAATGTGGAATAGCTCCCCAAGATAAGCGAAAAAGCCTTTCTCTCATCCAATGAAATATGTATGCCATTCTAGCAGTCGGTGGTCCAAAGGTGCATCTCCTCAATGCTATGCTTTTTAAGAGCACTCTTCTTCCTCTTGTTCCCTCCTCCCTATCTTCCACCCTCTATCTCTCCATGAAGCTAGGAAAACAGAGTGGGCTGGTCATTTTGCAACTAGATCCTGTCTAGTTTGGGTCCCTCAGTGAAGTGGAAGAAGCAGTATGTTTTCGGTATGTTTATGAGCGCTCAGCCTCTTGGTATTCAGAATAGTCTGAGCCTCACGTATAGAGGAACACACATATATCGAATATGTTGCTCCATTGATTCTTCATTATATTAAACTCCCAGAATTGTCTTAGGGAATAGAAAGTAGTGATGGGTGATGCATAAACGTGTGCCTCAATTAAAACAAAGTTATTAAAAGGCATACAATTTTTATAATTGAAAATGTGAACATAATAAGGAAATAACCCGTGAACTCATTAGTATTAGGAAGGTTTTGTTTTGTTTGCTTGACTGCTTACATAGTCATAGTTATGGACGTGATTGATGGTGAAGGAGGTCTGATGTATAAGGTTACGTATCAAGGTGCCCGTTCTGTTGCATGCTGTCATATATTGTTATTAGGCTGATTGTTAATTAGGGGAACATGAATATGACAAGAATGCAATAATATTACAGTAACAATACTAACCTTCATTTTCCCAATCTGCAACAGAAGAGGAATAGAGACACTGCTTAGCATTATTAATTAACACCAATGAATTTTTAGTATTTGCTCTCCAATTGTTTGTTGCTGTTAATGTTGAACCTCTTGATACTGTATATCCACATTAATTGTGGATATACTGTATTTGTATGACAGTAATTGTATGACCTACGATCTTGATAAATAGTGCAGGATTGTAACACTATTATTATAGAATTTGGCAAATCAATCTGAATTGTTTTTTTTTTCTTTCTTTTTTTTATTATGATTATAAACTCGATGAGCAAGTACAAATGGGCAATTATACAGTCTTCATGGCATTTGTAAATGAATATTGTATTACTGATCACTGGAAAAATATCTGTGCAGCAATAATGTAATGACTCATTCACTAATTAATGTGTTGCTGAACTGTCCTCATTGCATCGGACAAATCAACTCAGGATTGTCTGCAAAGACATGACTAATGATTGTTGGAGGGTGAGAGTAGTGGGATTAGCAGTGCAGAGTGTAGAAAAGAAACAGACATTGTTTGCCCTCTGCTCCACTGCTGTGATGATTTACAGTATGTTGTATTTGGCCCAAGGTATGTAAAAGGTCTTTAAAGGAACAATGTCCATGGGTTTCACATCACAGTGTGTGTGTGTGTGTGTGTGTGTGTGTGTGTGTGTGTGTGTGTGTGTGTGCATTTAGAGGCAAGAGTGGTGGATGAAACAGAAAAGAATATCTGACATTTTTGGTATTTTGGCTGTATTATTTGGTCCTTGTGATGGAATTTATTATTTGCTTGTTTTTCGTTTAACATTTCGTTAAAATGAACAGAGTCTGAAGGTTTTCTCTCGGTTACTGGGATTAAGGCTTGGATTTGTTTAGGTGCAAGCACAGCATTTAATGAACTGAATTATATGTCAGTGGAAGGTTCTCACAAGTGTGTGTATGTCTGCATGTCTTTTTGAAAAAAAAAAAAAACTATTTTCAAGTTATTGGTAAAGATTTTATTCATTGGTTTATAGCACCACCCCAACAGTCACTCTTTGCACTGTGACCAGTTCTTCCATCACATCTGTATTATTTTCTCTTTACTTCCGAGTGCACTGTTTTGGGTATTTACTACTGTTTTCTCATTTATTATTTTAGATTTATATGTTTTTTGTACATACTTAACTCAATATACATGCAGTTGAGGGATTAAGGGCTTTGCTCAAGGGCCCAACAGTGGTGGCTTGGTGGTGGGGTTTTAACCTGGGACCTTCCACTCAGCAATCCTACAGTATACCTTATCCACTGAGGTACACCGCCTCTCATTTATTTACTACCCATTTTGCACCATAAACCGAATAACACTACTTCCATTCAGAAGCTTGAATGTCTAGTTTATATAGTTTAAGTATAGGTATAACAAATTGTGCTCACTGAATGTCCAAATATATTATTTAATGTCCATTAATTGTGACAGGCAGTTGTTAATGCAGTGATGCACATAATTTATATCTAATGTGTATTTTCAAAACACCACAGCTACTCTATTATTTGGTTATAATTTTTCCTATGTGATGCTCTATAAAGATGTATAGCACATAGTTATTGGCACAGTTTTTGGGACAGCCGCCCTTTCTGACGAAACCCTGGCTGGTTTATATGGTCATGGGTTAAGAGCCTTGTCCAAGGGGCCAGCAGTGGCAACCCTGCGATGGTAGGGCTTGAACACCCAACTGTCTGATCAGCAACGCAGGGTTGCAACTGCCTATGCCACCACTGTTCCCCCAACAAACCCCACACGTCAATAGCAGTGTTAATATGAAAATAATATACAAATCGAACATTAGCGGGTCATATGGAACATGATAGGGAAAACAGAGACTTGTGCAGTACATCAGAGATTGTTAGTCATGGCATTTACTGGAAGCCTGCTATATCAGCAAGAGTACAAACAAAAGAGCAAGTATGCAATATCAGGTTATTGTCCATATGTGCAAAGCACAAAGCTAAAATACTGCTATAGCACTATATCCTAATAAATGCAGGTGCAGTGGCTGAATAGATTTTTCAGAGTCTAGGTGTGGCAGTCTGCTGAGGATTATTTGCCACATTAAGGGTGGAGCTGATGATTGCTGAAGAGCTGCCAAGTGCCCTCTCATAGAGTAGGTGTTGTCAGTGATGGCTGCTAATTTGGTTATAATATTTTTGCACCTACTGTACCTCTTCAAGAGAGCCCAGTGGGCAGCCCAGGACAGCGCTGGGCTTCCTGATCAGCCTGTTCAGTCTCCTTCCAGCAGATGGACACAAACAAGATGACTGAAGCCACTACAGAGTTGTGAAATATCCTTAGGACTGCCTTGCATGTCGGTCCTCTCAGTATTTAGAGTCTAACCCTTTCTGCGCATGGCATGTGTTTTATCTGACCAATCAGGTTTATTTTTAAAGGCAACACCAGGGTATTTGTCAGAATATGACAGAATCATAATAGGTGTAGTAGGGGATTGATTTGAGCTAGGGGTAGTTCCTTTGGCACCATTTACACCAAGTCCTCCACCATTCTCCTGAATTTTGCTTCCAGTCTATCAGTAATAAGCTAAAGGATGCCTGAAAACTTCTGCAGATGAGAATTAGTTGTATCAAGTCTTACCAAAAGTCTTATGTGTAAAACCGTGTCCTGTGCAGCTGCCTATGCTGTGCACTACCCTCTCAGAAATTCAGTCCTAAAGGCTCATGTGTAGCTTCCTACTATTGATGCAGTCCAGTGTCCAGGACCCTTTTATCACATAGTAATGGTGACCATTACAGTACTTCCTGAGGGCTCTGTGCAACAGGCAAATGATTGCATCATCCACCTTAATATGTGTCTGGACGACAAACTAAGGAGGCTTGCGCCCTACACCACTTCTAGCATAAACTTCTCCGAACATGCATATACTAAGTCTGACTAGTTAAACCTAAGAAATGATCAAACTTGCAGCGTCTCTAATCAAGGTTGCCAAAAACCCCCTCTCACAGGTCTGGCCCACTTTCCCAATGGGCAGTCTGCGGCTCTGTTGAGTGTCTTCATGAGGAATTCTATTTTCTAAGAACGGTTACCCTCAATTGATTTCCAAGCACCTTCAGTTTCTGAAAAAGGTTTCCTAAATGAACGTTACATCTCACCAATTAAATTTTTTCCGATTAGCAAAAAAGGCTTTTAAAACCAGTGAGTACTTTACAAAGGAAGTTCACAAGCAAAAAAAAAAGTTATGAGGGAAAGTGAAACAGTGGGAACATCATCTGAGGCAGTTAAAAATTAATAATCCAGGTTACTGATGAGATGTGGTAAATTGTCAATTCTAGTGAAGAACCGCAAGAAATAGATTGGATCAGCGATGAAGAGCATAGACATCAATATGTAGCTAGATGTTGCTTTGGTGGCTGGATTGTACATCAATGCATCGTTCATATTAGTGCAGGCAAGACTGACCTCTAAAGAAACAAACTTATATCCTGTCGGTGGAACTGTGATGCTTCCGGATAATAATAAAACATTCTGTTAAATGATGTTAAGAAAGCATTTTTATATTTAGAACAAAAATCTTTTGTCTTAATTAACTTCTTAATTAGCTTGTCTAATTAGGGCTGAGATTGCTTCAGAGGATGTCACTATTTTACTTTATTTACCATACTAATAAGTATACTCCATTTATTATTTACTATAATTTATAGAATCAAATATTGTTTACCATCTTCATGCTATACCATAATTATATTCCATACTATTTATACTTTATGACAAAATATATTTTATGATGATAAATGTTATATTCTTTAAATATGTATTAGATCTCCTAAAATACATTGCTTTTAAAAAGTGTTCAGTTGCGTTAGCTGATGGCACCACCATGTTGAGCCAGGAAAACCCCTGATGATGAACAGACAGCTCTTTTAGGACTTTTGTTAGATCAAACTAGTTCCTCCCAGTGTGGGGAGGATTAAGGCCATTACATTACACACAGCAAAGCTGCCTTCTCCTAAAGGCAAACTGTTGCCCAAGTTTTCTACAGTATGTGGTTCTCTATGTGTTATATATGTACAGTATGTGTGTTTCAGGTTGCTGATATTCTTTTAATAAAATTTCCATACATGACAAGCTGGTCCTAAACGTTCGACAAGCAGTGAATCTCTTTTGTGAGTCTTCAGCGCAGCAGTCGGTTTCATTCATTCATAATTACTCACGGTGTTTGTCTCATTATTTGATGTGACAGCATGCAATTTTTGAGATATATCTTTTTTTTTAAAGAGCTCAGAGAAGCAAGATCCAAAAGGAGGATTCATTCATAATGCATTTAGATGGCGCGGATGATGTTATTTGAACAGAAAATGTGCTCTATTTTAACTGCCACATACTGTAGTGTTCAGCCAAAATAATAAAGCTCCACACTCAAGCGTATCTGCTGTATCCACAATGATGGCACATTTGACATTGTTTATGTCAAGAGGAGTTGTGCTAAAATCAGTTTCAAAAAGAATATTGGAATTCTTGCGATGTAAGTTGCACGGTTGACTTCCTCAGGTGTTACTTTCAACAAGTCATTAAATGTCCTAATAAAGGACGAGTATTTTTTAATAAATGTCCTAATAATAAAGGCAGACAGATTATTTGTAATAGTACAATATGGCTAATCTATTAATAAGATCATAATCGTACAAATAAATAAACATTTTATTTTAAAATCCCCAAGGTTGGCAAACAACATGATTCATTGCATTAATATCAGCAAATTTTAACATTGTAAGGAAAGACATTAATTGACATTTAAATGTAAAATGACACCGCCACCACTGAAGGAGTCTTTATAATTAACATGCGGTCTTTACTGGCATCAACATGTTGGTCTATTTTCACATAATGATGACACTACCTGCTAATGACTAATTGCTGATAAAGGTGTAATTTAGCACTTAATTAACGTGTAGCTAAAGAGAGCGATGCAGAAGCTCTTTAGTCTGTTCAGCTCTCTCTCTCTCTCTCTCTCTCTCTCTCTCTCTCTCTCTCTCTCTCTCACCTCTGTATGTTGTGCTCAAACAGAAAAGCTTCCAAAATGCCAGCCTTCATGCCAATAACGCCATTACCAGTGTTGCGCTAGTTATAACATATATTTCTGACTAGACAGGCTGCGTTCTGCTGTAACTTAGAGCAACTGCGTAGATGCTCTTTTGTTCTTAAGTATTGTTATAACAGAAAGAAAAATGCCTGTTAAACACCTTCTTAAAAACTGTACATGCACTCCTGTGACATCAGTATGACACACTGGAAAGGAAAAATACGTATATAAATCATCTTTCAACATATTTAAATTAAGGGCGGAACGTCCACTTACTGTAAGTAACATGTGTGAGATGAATCTGAAGGCATGTTCAGTTTAAACCAAGTTAAGTATGTTACAAACTTTGGGTATAAAATTATTATTATGAATAAATGTATTTCAGTCAAATATACTGTACGTTATATTAATTATATCGTTATCTTTTTTAGCATGCACTCTACAATTACCTCTTAAAGAAATACCAAAAAAAAAAATAAAAATACAAGTAACAAGTTAACACCAGAATCACTACGCACATCATAGGTATTTCAGTATAAACATGTTTAATGTCATGATGAGTAAAAAAAGATGATTATTTTTATTATGTTCGAGAATGATGATAAACTGAGGTTTACGATTTCACTGATGAATATTTACAATTAGAATTGCAATTAATTACAACTGCAAACATATTCATTTCGACCTTGTGTTATTTCTGTTTTTAAATAAATGGATTAGATCATTGCTAGTGTAGGTGCTGCTTCTGACTTGTCCTTTTCCTTGGATTAAAAATAAATAAATAAAAACACTTAATGAGTGTTATTTACCAAAATGTTTTAATTTTAATGGATTGCTGTAATTAATGTTGGTTTAGAGAATCTAATTTTACTGAAGGTAATAATAAATAAACATCTCTGACATCTGTTCCAACTTAATAGCATTGACCTTACTTTGATGAAATGTTTTAAATAATTTCTTTTAAAGACTGCAATATTCGCAACCAATCTTTTACAGTCTGTTGAATTCATTTAAGCATGCGTGCTCCAATGCATTTAAAGTCACCCCGTTTTTATGAAGTCAATAAGACGGAGCCTCTTAAAAGCACTGCACCTCCGAGACACCAGTTTAGTGAGTGAATGAGTGCTTCTTGGTCTACCTCTTTTCCTTCTCTCATCCTCAGCCATCCACGGCACTTAGGACGTTCCTCTTCACTGCTGTGTGTCAGGTCAATTAACAGTGATGCATTCACATTTTCAACCTCAGTCTTTTTATTAATGCAGCTTATATACATAACCAGTGAGACCACACTTTCATATCCTCCGTCACACTCTGCTTCTGCTTCTAGCTTTTTTTCAAGGAGTATGATGATCCACAATCTGACGGTAATGACATAAAAAAAACTTTAATGTAGAAAATAAGGAGGTTACTATTTTCCTTCTCAGTACAGCCTTTGTCATTGAATAAATGTAAAATATCGTTAATTAAAAAAAATTTTTTTTTTACTTTTACCCATACTCTTCCACACGTATGAACTCATAGATGTGAGTAAAGCTGGCTACAAGGAGAGTATCTCTTTGATTTAAAGGGGGTGCTGAGACTGGAGTCCTAGTCATAGATAGCTGTGGCTTTTTTATGATCTGAAAAGGTTGTGTTTCACCATTTGGGAGTCCTCTGGAGTAAATTTTTTTCTCCCACAAAATAGTCGACATTTTCTATAAAGGTTTGCTGATGGACCAAATAAGAATCACTAATGAAGCATCAAAATAAAATCTCTAAGCAAACTGGGATGGTTTGTAGTGCTTGTTGCCATGGTTTCGCTGGTCTGGCTAGTACAATATGTCCGCACGAACTGCATATCTAGCTACAGAATGTACACCCCTTCAAATACAACTTGCTCTATACTAAAAAGCAGACGTGGTGTTTTTTGCAGGTTTTGTAATTGCTAGAAACATGTACATCAAAAATATTTAGCTCATATCTGGAAAAATGGTAAATAAAGTTTTATAAAAAAGGAAGTAAGCGCCACCTTTGTTACTGTGTAATGTGTTCAGATAACTTTGGACGCATGGAGATCTTTCCAATTATTCTCATTTTACTTTAATTAAAGTTGTAGTGAGTAATGGCTCTTAACACATTCATAGTGAGACTGAGACTGTGTAACAGGAGTCAGCATGGGTTCACACTAGTGGCCACATGCTATGATGGCGTCATACCAGTTTGTGTTTTGATACCAATCACAGAGTAACATGTGTGTGCCCTGTCACTTATTTAAGACAATGGAAACGAGTGGCATGAGATTCTGGATTTAGCTATATTGCAATGATCATTTATGATTCATTTATATGATCACTTTCTGCAGATTTTATATTATTCACTGATTACTACACTTCAGACTCAATATGTTGCGGTACAGAGCCAACCTAACACAAACTGTGTCAGTGTTTGATCTGTGCTGAAAGATAATTCTTCGGTAACTGATTGTGCTCGGCTAGAAGATTTCTGAATAGTGAGGAAAGCACTCAAATCCCTGCGGGGAGCACTTAGCCTTACCTTTGTCCTTGGAAAAGTCTGAACATCCAACATGTTTACATTTTGCAGATATGAGTTTGGTCAGTACTCTACAGCAGATGCTACAATAATGGTCATATAATTACTGTACAATTATTGTGATTATAGCAGCGCCAGAAGGCAGCCATCTAATTTGAATTAAGCCAAAACTGTAAGTGATGTAAGAAGAAAACGTTCCAATAGCATAAGCTTAATACAGCTCAATGCTGAACCTTTATTCTTGGCATGATGTAGAAGGCTTGCATTAATGGTAGAACCATAAATTAAATAGAATATTGCTTTTACAGCTTGGTTCTGCTATTCAAAAACAAGGTTGTACATAGGGATCTATGGCTTTAAAGCTGATATTGGTCCACAGTGGTGCATCAATGCCGTTGCCACCTTTACAAACAACCAAACAAGCTACTGGTTTTTTTTCAGAGGTGGCTGTGACTGAGTGTCATTGCTCCATCTCATGTGCCTGTTTTACTGGCAGTGGTTCACGCCTGTGGATATTTATATTCTTTACTGCACATACAGTCCCAGTTGAAACTAGAAATAAATAAAGCTCTCGAGTGGTAGCCAAATGTAGGGAGGAGGAGGACTAATGGCCTGGAGGGCTGAGGAGGAATGAGGAGGCCCCAGGCTGGGAATGGCCTCCATATCCATCTCTCTTTCTCTCTTTCATCCGTGTTCTCACTTTCCCCAGCCGCTTAAACGGGCAGTTGTTAATGGCTGCCAGGTTGATGCGCTCTGAGGTTTAGAGAGGCTGCAGAGCTGACATATCTGCCATATTTCTCTGGCTGCTTAATTCTGAGCTACAGCCAGCTTTCCATAGCAAAAAAAGTGAGTAACGTCTTTCCCCCTTCCTTCAGCAGTGGGTATTAAACTTGAATCTTCTGAGGAAACATGGTGAAAACATGCTGGTGTAACACAGAGTAAAATAATACATTTAAAAAATGGATTAGATGTGGATAAAGTGGGTTTTAGTTAAAGATGCTGACATTTTCAAGGCATAATACACTTCAGGAAATTGACTTATTACTGCTTAAAAAAAGGTCATTACTGTTATTTGTTGATTGAATAGTATTATGTGTCAATTGCCTAATCGATTGTAATATTATGATTAGATGAGATTACAATTAGGCTATGTTAACCTTTAGCTTTCTAATAACATCCTGTCATGTTAACTCATGTCAGCTAGCAGTCTAGGATTATTCATCACTAGTGATTGCAGTAAAGTGATTAATTATACTTGTGTAGTAAAAGAAGTCTGAATCCAACTCCAATCTGTTTAAAAAATCATTCATATTCCTTTACTTTGTAAATCTTTTAATCCCTTAACTAGCTGTGTGTGTGAATTAGACTAATATTATACTACTTTTATGACTTTAATGCACTGCCTCTATTATGTGTTTGAACCTGTTTAGTGCTCCATATGTACATTTTCTTTAATCTATTTGAAATTACACCCAAAATGAATTTGGCCGGTTCGATTCCTCTACGATTTTCTTGTTTTTTAACATTTTTTTTTTTTTACCTACCACTATGAATGAATGGCAGCACTGTCACTGTCACTGAATTCTGTCTCTGGTATTCCTTCTTTTCATTTTGACTCGAGGTGTTTTTTTTTCTTTCTCCTATGCCATTATTTCTAACAATTTCTCAGTTGTATGATTTCTCAAAATATGAACCACTTAGCCCAAGTTATTGCACTGAAACGCTAACAAGCAAACTACAGTACTAACGAAAAATGAATGCTCATATAATATCCTGGTCTTTGTTTGACCTGTGGGCTTCACATTTGACCCATATGAAAACCTCCAGCTCATGCACCTTTTTTTGTTAATATATACATCATGTCTCAACCAAATATTCTGTGAAACTTTCTGGGAAAAAATAATAAATAAATGAATAAATAAAATAATAATTATTGCATAATGTAATATTACATTTATGGGGTTTACCTTTACACTTGGGCGTTGTATACTGTAGGTGTTGCATATTGACATGGTTATTTCTTTGCCTCTCCCATGCAAAAATGTTCAAGATCTATTTAATGGTGAGGGGAATCTTTTTCACAGATGTTCACGATATGATCTAGTCCTGAGTTGAGACCTGTTGTTGATTCCCTCAATCTTGATTTGGATTAGAGCCTCATTTTTTGCTGAAAAGTAGTAACCCCATTGCATGATGCTGCGACCACCGTGCTCCACCATGGACATTGTGTTTTTTTTTTTTTTGTAATGGTTGATTTGTTTTTATCCCAAACATGTTTCTTTGTGGGCCATGGCATCAGTAATGGATGAAATTGAGCACAGTGAAGGGGCCTATTATAAAAAGGTGTGAACACATATGTAACCAGGTTAATGTACTTTTTTCTGTTCCTCTTTCTTTTCTTTTTTTTTTTTAAAAACCATAATATGTCTATTTACCATGACGTTTGCTGCTATAGCACATTAAAGGTGAGGGGGGGGGGGGGGGATTTTTCTTAGTTTCACTTGATCTTTTTTTTTATTTTATTTTTACATACAAAAATTAAAAACAAAATTTAACATGTATAGACTTTCCATATATTCTGTATATGTGTAACCTACATATCTTTTCTTTCCTTTCTACATTAAAACACATATTTATGGGGAAAAGCAATAAAGAGAAAAGTGATAAAAAATATACATGTAAAATGATGTTAAATGACTAAAATACCATATGTTAAAATGCTTTAATTAATTTTTTTTAGAGAATCTGATATTATAATGTATCTTTTATGTAACTATGACTGCTGGGCAATTAGTATTAGTATATGTGGAATGGATATGAAATTGAAGAACGGCACACAGTCAAACCGAGGAATGCAGCTCAAGAGTAGCTAATCATGACCTTCCTTCGAAATATTTCTATTACACTGTTATTTCCTTCCTAATTAGGTCGAAGCCACTGTGCAATGGACATTTAAATATCTCCTCAGAGTACCTTAATAAAAGCAACTGCTTGTTGGGGGTGTGCTGGGTTTGTTTTTGCAAGTCCCCCTTGCAATGTTGCATTGCATTCCTCTAGTCTGCATCTCATTCACAAATAATATACTGTTGTCCCCTTGCATCAGGAGACACACTCATGTTCCCTGCTCTAAATAGTGGAGTCTGATTGACTCCATTTGCCGAAATCAACTCTCACCTTCTTTAATATTTGAAAGGTGATTTGGCTCCCTTAGTCCAAGGGAAATCATTTAGAAGCATTCCTGCTGATATTTATTTTTGCTTAACCACAAGTGAGCAGAAGAGAACCACAAGATCTCTCAGATGACTTTTTAAAATCTGGACCAAAAAAAAAAAAAAAAACATCATCAAAGGGAGATGGGAAACTCATTGTGACAGTGCAGAGTCTGTGCCAGCCTAAGGGCTGCTCATTGTTTAACACTCTGATATGGATTTTTGCCAGTTACTCCCTTGCACATTAGAGCTCAGGATGATTTCCCTGCTTAAGTATATTATATATTAGTATATTTTAGTACGGGTATGAAAAACGTAATTGGAATAGTTTCGATTTGGAGATTCGGTGATCTTATGTGGTTTAATTTATGCTTTTCCTCATTATCACAGCCATAAGCCATTTATCATTCCCCTAGGAGTAACTTGCAGTTATATGCCTTATTCAGGTTCAGCAGCAGTGTTAGGATGTTATCAAATGATGGGATTTAATATATGACATTTTATTCATGGCCAGTCTCTCAGCTCAGGATGGTATTACAGTAAGTAAATTACTTTTATAATAATTCTATACCTAGTGGGGAATTCAAACGGCCCCAGCAAAGTTAAGCAAAACGGATTGACAAAACTGACATAACAGCTAATAGTTTGTTAGTATCAACTAATGTAGAATCCACGAAAGAACAGTTTTAAGATTTGAAAGCTAGCTTATTGAAGCTTGGTGTATGATACAGTATCAAGTCCAAAAGCTATGGATCTGTTTTCTTGATTTTATTTATTTTAAATGGTGAAAACACCTAAAGATACAAATATCACAATTGACGAAACAAATTTATATAGATTTGAGATGCAGCAATTATGCACAAGATACACAGACAGATTACCGTAAACTGGTAACAGGACCAAGGCTCACCCATGCTCACAAAAAGACAATGCAGAATAAATCTCAGAAAAAAAGTCAGTGCTGGTCATATATCAGAACACACAATGCATCACAGCCTGCCTTGCATTGGGGCCCAGCAGACAAAGAGCCCAAGGCTGCTGATCCAGCCACTAACATCCTGGTGCCAGACACCACAGCACACCCTCAGAGGTCTTGTGGAGTCATGCCTCGAGGAGCCTGCCTCTGTGGCACAAGGGAAACCTACACAATATTGGGCATAATGTTTTGTTGTGAACTTTTATGGCTAATCAGCGTATGTAATTTAGCTTTTCATGCATATAGTCACAACACTGGAGTTTAGAGTTTGTCCCCTCTTTTTACCATGAAACACAAATGAAAGAACAACAAACCAATTTGTAACATCACTCAGGGGCATGTGTTTGCAACTTCACAATCAAAATTGCTCTTCTAGCTAAAATGTCATCTGCTTAAACCTCAGAGCCTGGTCAAAAAATTATGATATTGTTTTATGCTACATTTATCCAGGTGTGTAAGAGAAGACATGACATAAATGCTTTATTCAATCCTTTTGTTTGTGGAGCTTACAGTAATAACAGTCTACTATTTCCATGTGTATTTTTTTTATTATTCCTTTTTTATTATATGTATACTAATTCGCTGTTAATACACTAATCTATTGATTGATTGATTGATTGATTGATTGATTGATTGATTGATTCATTCATTCATTCATTCATTCATTCATTCATTCATGGATGTCCTGGAGCCCATTCCAGCGAGCTCATAATTCAGGGGACACACTGGATGAAATTCAGACCCTTTGCACCGAACAGGCGCACACACACACACAAATACACTCTACAAGCTATTTTTATCAGGATACAAACACCATTCGGCTTACAGAGCATGTTTTTGGACTATGAGGGAAATGGGAATTCCCATGGGAAATCCACAAAGCTTGGTGAGAATATGTAAATTCCATCCTTCACAGCCCTGGGGGTGCAGGGCAACAGTACTAATAATTGACTGTGTATATACTGTTTATATTTAAATATCTATAAGCATTACAATGCGATCTGTATGATATTGACAAAATTATTCAAATGTTTTCTTGAATGGATTGTATGAAATTAGAAATCCCTAGAATCCTCTACCTGCAAGCCATAAGTAGCCCAGTTTTGTTAGAAAACTACAGACTTGTCAACCAGAGTTTGAGCATACTTATTCAGACTCTCAAAAAAAAAATCTGTTTCATAAAATTGTATTGTAAATGCTATTACAGTCACGTCTAACTGCTGTTATTTTCCATAAAAGATCCCACATCCCTTTCCCCTTTCCCTCTGAGAATGATAGCTCTGTGCTGACAGATGTTTGAGCAATTTTCTAATTATTCTGTCATTTCATGGATTTTGTAACATTGAAATGTGTATTATGTTTTCCTATAACTGTGGATTTTCTGGAACCAGTGCACTGATGTATCCTTCATAGTCCTGTGTGCTAATTCAATGTAAGCAAATGAATTGCCAGGCCGCTAGCTGTAGAGTAATGAGTATACTGTACATGTTTTATTTTTCCAATTTATTTATTTATTTTATATCCAAACTATAGATATGTTACTAGACATATACTGTTTGTTGTCATTGAGCTATGCCCTTTTCAAGGAGACAAAAATGAGTCAAATTTATGGTGCATCATTTAAGATTTTAGAATTCCTATGACAAATTGTACATTGACTGACTATTACAGTTTATGGAGCAAAGCAGTAGATACACTATGGGTGAAGGTCTGGGAAAACTCAGACTGTATGCTGTTTCTGTGCCTTAATTCTGGTAAGCAGCAAATAGAAGCGTAACATATATAGTGTTCATATTTAAGCAATGTCACACAAGAGGGAGTGCTGTTGTGCTGGTTATTGGAATGGCTGTGATTCACTCATAGGCATGAGGATGCAAATATGTGATTTATCAAAGGTTCCAGTGATAAATCCCAAATAGTAATAAATGGAAAGCTAGTGTGCTAGCTTGTACAATTCCTTGTTTGGGGATTGAATGTGGGTTTTAACAAGTAGGTGTTCTTTCCTCAGTAATGGAAAGTCTCTCATCCAATCAGATAACTGTTGAGCTTGAATTGAACCAATATTGTGTAGTTTTTGGATTATTCCTTATATTTCCAGGTTAAAAAGTCATAATGAAATCAATTTTTAATCATTGCAGCATTTTATCAACTATAATATTTTATTCCCAATGATTATTAATGGAATTCTGACCTTATTGATTCCATGTGTTTTGTTTTGAACAAAGAAAATATGTCTAAAAATTTGCTAATTTCCTCACATACTGTAGTAAATGACAGAGTTGTTGTATAGTTATGTGCCGGTGTGAAAGGGACATAAGGTTAATCAATTTAGGTGCCTGCCAAAGTACCTGCACCACATGTGACATGCACTGTATAGACGTATTTCAGTCCAGAGAGCCCTTTAGTTGTAGATGTCTCGTATTTTAGAAAATGTCAAAGTTTCACCTTGTGATGCCTTTTCCAGTCTGTCACACACTCACACACACACACACACACACACACACACACACACACACACACACACACACTGCGAAGTAGTTGCACAAAGAGTGAAACAATTTTTCACACAAAGGAGTTCAAGGATTATTTCATTCATATTAAATGTACGTTTATTCAATATTAAATCTCATTATATAGTGAGGTACATAAAAACATTTTGAAGGCCAAGAATGGAGGTGACTTACTGAGACATCCATCACATTAGATCTTTGTTTTTCTCCAGCAGAAATATGGCATTAGTTGAACCAGTCTAGACATTAGTCTCTGTCTCTGTCTCCTTGTGGTGCCACAGAATGCTGACCAGTAGACTTTTTTTTTTTTCCTCGGCATTAGGTAGTTCTCAGTAAAGTGCTTTTGCTTCCTGACTATAATTCAGAGGCAAGTTCTGGCTTTAGCAGCACTCTTGTTATTTGACCTTCACTTAAATCCATCATGCTGACATTTCCAAAGGAGGCCCGGCTTTTACCAAGGTAAAGTACGTTTAAGCTTTGCCTTGACTGACGAGCAGAGGCGGGCCTATTTAATTACCTCAATCCCATTTACACCCTAAGAAGCTATAAAATTATTTGAAACAGTCATGACACGAAGCAGCACAACGAATACTGGTATGTGACATTCAGAGTCAGGGGTGTTTATTTACAATCAACGTACTTAAGGAAAGGCCAGGAAAGCAAATAAGTGCTTGGATTAAGCAGCGTTTTCGGGAAGGTTATATTTTTGGTGTAAGGGCGCTGGTGTGAGGAGACTGGGTTCACCAAATCATCTAGTATTTGTTTACTAGTTTAAGGGAAGCGATATTAAGTCTCACGGATGAAAAAAGCAACGGTTCTACATTCTGCTTGCTCCATTTTACTATTTATCTACATATACAGTAGCTGGAGCTTATTCAACAAATTACTATTAACAATAAAATTATATTCATAATTCACATGATGTTTTTAAAATAAGATTCAATAAGAAGCATTATTGTATTAGGATGCAGGTTAATGTACTGTTTCATGCAATAATAGACATTTAAATTAAGAAGAGGGATTCTGGATCTACAAACAGGGATTATGTATGACAGTTTTAAAATGATGGTTTTGATGATAATGTTTTGTCAAACAGTTTTTTCATTTTTCAAGCTTGCGATTAGTAGCTGTTTTGCCTCATAAACAGGATGGCAGTTTACAACCATATCATTAACACATTATCTATTATATATCAGTAAACTGGGGACAGGATCATGGGTACCCAAGGCTCATCATTGCCT
>JAAGKR010004852.1:0-56641 GCA_011419295.1 Clarias macrocephalus | reverse complement strand
ATGGATGCCCCGTGTGGTCTGCCTGGATTTGTATGGTGGCTGGGGATGGTTTCCATTAAGACTGTCCTATCATCGATTGATGCTCTGGGGACCTGTGACTTCAGTTGTTCGATAGCTCAGGACTGGAATCTCCTACAGTCTACCTGAGCCTCCAGGAACAAACTGGACTCCTTTTAATTTTAACACATCTCCTGTTACACTGAACTTCCAGTACACATTATTAAGTTGATCAATCCCTGCTATCCGTTATCACCCAGATGAGGATGGGTTCCCTGTTGAGTCTGGTTCCTCTCAAGGTTTCTTCCTATTACCATCCCAGGGAGTTTTTCCTTGCCACCGTCGCCCTCGGCTCGTTCATCAGGGACGATCTGATCATTTTGATTCATACACATTGCATACAGACTTACTTCTTTTTATTGTGTAAAGCTGCTTTGCGACAATGTCAATTGTTAAAAGCGCTATATAAATAAAATTGACTTGACTTGACAACCAAAAACAACCATGAAAAAACATGATCTTAAAAATCTATGCTATTATAGCATAGATTTTTAAGATTAGGTTTTTATGGTTGTTTTTGGTTGTTTGCACTGTGCCTGCTTTTTACCAAAAAGGCCACACCTTCACTCACACACTCCCTGGACTCACAGTATCAATGCTTACACCCAACAGCCATAACATCAACAACACTGCCAGGTGAATCAGATAACACTGAGTTATACAGCAGTAAACTGCTGACAGGATGCTATGTGACGATAGCATTTGCATGGTTTGTTGGTGTGAACTATTTTGTAATATCACCAGTCGTTCCTTATATCATGACACAGATTAGTATTCTAATAACTCTGGTGTTTCTACCATGCAGGTTTTTCCTCTATGCATTATGGAATTGTTGTTTTATGTATCCTTGGATTTGTAATCGGGTCACTAATTCTAGGCTGCCTAGCTTATACATCTTTTATAAATAACGGTAAGTCATCTCATCACTTCAGTCATTGTATAGTTACATTGCAATTCAATTTTATTTTATTATACTTTATACTTTAATTTTTAAAAAAATATTTAATATTGTTGTTTGTTTGTAGATGACAACAGAAGAGCTCTAGCTATACAGTGTGCACATGTCCTTTGTCCTAATATTACTATGGCCATTGTCTACATCCTTTGGGGTGTTACTGAAGGTAAGTATCACTTTAAACAGTTACAATGTATACAACTGTATGTTTAAAACATATACAGTGTTGTGCAAAAGACATGTAAATAACAGCTGCAGAGCAAGGAAATCTTCAAAAATGTTTTTTCATTTGAAGTAATACTATAAAAAGCAGTTAACAGTAATTACTACAACAAAGATAATAATTGGTGTGACGAGACTTTGCTTAAAATATAATCTCAGGAACTTAGTTTTACTGAACATCCTGCAGAATCAGCGGCAGTCTTTCTGAGGACTTTGTCATACCTGCCTCTTTTACAGTGTTATGTAGTTTTTATTAAATATATAGTTTACAGTGTAGAATTTATTGTCATCTTAACACACTTCCAGTAAACTCCTCTGTAGCTTTCGCTCTGTTCTCAAAGTCTCTGCGTAACAGCTCGAATCAAAACAGCAGCTTTAATTATCTAACACTTTAAATTATAGACCAGTTAGAACTGCACATGTGTGTAAGAGACATTTACCCTATGCTGTTAAAAATAACACAGATGCATAATCAACTTACAGTATGTCATGATAAACACAGAAACCGAAGGAAATGTAACACCCTTATCTCACTGACACGGTTTCACACGGTGGACATAAGGTACATCGCGAGTTTTGGCGTAGTGTTTACATATCCAATCTTTCCAATTGAACGTTTTTGTGCCGGGCCCTGCGGAACCTCAGGCGGTCACTTGACACATCGCTATATATGCATTGAGCGGACACATAAGGCATCAAAGGGAGTCAATCGGAAACAGGTCATAAGAATGTAAAAATAAATAAATAATAAAAAAGCTTCTGATTGGAATTCAGCGAGTGAGTGTTGTGATATTGATCACGTGCAGGAGATACAGTTTGAGCACAGCGCAAGTGTGGGTTTGATGGAGTAAGTGAGCGTTTAAGCGAACAAAAATAAAATCAGGGTGCAAAACATTTTTCCACAAAAGTAACAGTGTACTACCCCAACTCCTCTTTACTGGTTAGCTTGTTTAGCTCCACCGCCTTGTTATGCGTCATATGAGTGACAGCAGAACGTCATAAATGAGGAAGAGAGATGAGAAGTGACTGAGTTGTATAACTAAATTACTTGCTAATCTCTGGCTTGATTGGTAATTTAATAGTGTTTTGCGTTACACTGTTTGAGTGAAACCAGTGACCTTGTGACCTCAGTAAATAAGTGAACTTGTGACTGAATGCAGGGAAACACACGCAAGTGATTCGCCGTCATTCAGAAATGAGAAATCGTGATCTCAATTCCCATGGTGAAAAATCCTGATTCACATTTTGTTAGCAATCGTGCAGCTCTACTTCCACGTGTGTTGTGCCACTTATTTAGGTTGTGTGAGTAGAAGCTTAAAAAGATGCTGTATGTTCTGTAGTTCGTGCTTATCTAAACTATCTGGGTGACACTATGCCAAAGATTATACGGCAGGAGTAAATCCAGCCTCTGGTATGCACACATCACATCTAGTCCTTGCTGGTGTAATGAAATATTGCTTCTGTGGACCAATACAAAGATTTCCCTCAACTGTGCTTCCTAAACTTTCTAAACTAACTTTTGATAATAATATTGAGAGTATTATTAATTCTAGGTTGTTTGGTGCAGTACTCGAGTAAAGGGACTCTGTTGTGTTTTTATAAACTTAGGTGTTGATCTAACAACTTCTATACTGGCTGCAAAAACATTAATGAATTAATTGTTTGATTTTTCCTCCAGGGTCTTTTACTGAAGCAGCAACTTGTTCAGCACTTAATTTTGCCAGGATCCTTCTTTTAGTTTGGATAGCTGGCCATCTGAAAGCATTTTCAGGTACAATTTCATGATTATTGCCAATTGTTGGGTTAACCCCTGGCTTTTTACCAGTTATGTAATTTCCTTTTCAGTCATCTAATTAGTTTGAGTATAAATAGATTTGTCTCGCATCTGTTTATTTCCTGTTCAGTTTGGGTCATTGCATTAGTTTATGTTTTCAGTTATTTTCTTAAAAGTCTACGTGTGATTATGCTATGCCAACAGCTTATCCAAACATGAACTGTAGCAAATACATAGCTAGAATAATGAGTAATAATCTATTTGCTAACTTAGCATTACATAAAAACAATGCAAATTACAAAAAATGTCATCCATAAAAATACCATTTTATTTTTTTAATGTTGGGTCACAAGGCCTTCTCAAATAACATGTAAATTGCCATGCTCTACAGCACAAAATTAGAAGAAAAAAAACAAGCTATAATCCCTTTTTTTTTTTTTCGTTTTGGAAACAAATATTTAAAAAAGCAAATGATTTTCTAATTTTTAAAATGTTAGTTTTTTATTAAAAAACAAATAAATGAATGATACACATTTTTGATACACACGGCAGAGCTCTGTTTCCTTTAAGTTTCTTAATTAAAAGCCATCTCCAAACGGGAAGGTCTTCCCGTCTATATCATAAGCACTCTCGCATACTCCTATCAGGGCTCTTATCATTAAAAAACATTGCATGGTGCAGCTCTCCATACCGAACCACTCTGAAGGATTGTTAAAATGAGAGGCAAAGGGTTATTATTCACAGAACGATACACAGTATTAGTCCACCTTTTGCTTTCTCCTAGCTTCATAACACCTGCACCGGGTCATCCGTGTTTCTGATTAGGTTATTCAGGCTTTTTGATGTTGGAATCAGTAAAAAATGTGTACTGTATGTGAGGCTTAGGAAACACTACTCTAATCAGTACATACTGTGTTCTTATTATGTTGCAGATTATCCCAGGAGATTAATTAACCACTTGGCCATTCCACTAGAGTATATTGTGATTTATGTTGTTGCTTATTCACGTGAGTATTCATCAAACCAGTTTCCTCTTGTATAAAACTTTAGAAAATAAACCCTAAAGACCTACAGTATAAAAGTTATTTGTCTGATTGATATCATCAAACAAATTTGAGTATCACAAAAATAACCAGATTAAATAGAAAATGCAGTTTTTAAATGAAGCGCAGCATGATGACTTAGTGGTTAGCACTGTTGCCTTGCACTCCCCTTGGGGTCTGTGTTGGTGTGTGTGTGGAGGGTATTCCGGTTTCCTCTCGCAGTCCAAAGACATGCAGATTAGGCTAATTGGCGTTCCAAGATCACCTGTAGTGTGTGAACAGTATGTGTGCCCTGCGATGAATTGGCACCCTGTCCATGGTGTACACCGCCTTGTGCCCTGAATACAATATAAAGCATATATAGTTATATATATCTACAATATAGATGATGCGTGAGTAAGTAAGTGTTTACGTGATGATTTCATTTATAATGTGAAAAAAGCTGTCCAAACCAGCCTGGCCATATACTTAGTCACTTCACTTACTGTGTTCTCTTACCTATAACAGATTTATATACAATTAAACCTTGGATTACGAGCATAATCCATTCCAGAAGCATGTTTGTATATCAAAGCACACTCTCTCCATAAGAAGTAATGGAAACTCAGAGAATTCATTCCACAACCCAAAAATATTCATATAAAAATAATTAATACAAAATATAAATTAAAAATAAAACTTTAACTTTAAAAAGATTCCCAACAGAGCAGTGTTTCTGTTAGTCTTTGTGAGAGTGTGCACGTGTGTGTGTGTGAGTGAAGTAAGACGAGAGGAGGGAGGGGGGGTACTGTGTAGGCTGACTTTCATACACACACACACCCCGAATCAATTAGCGCCTTCAATCAAATTCTCCGGATTCCGGAATTATGGATCAAACCATGTCAGTGTTAGAACACTACCTAGCACCCTGTGTGACTGAAAAGTGTACTGCTGACATACAGTATATTGCAACAATGGCAAATAAATAAAATCTCCTGTGACCCAGCTGTGGTCATGACTCAGTGTTTGGGAATTAATGGTTTAGATTGCTTTTACAAAACAATAGTAACTGACAAGGTTTGTAGCTAAGCTAACAAGATGATGTTATCTATTGTAGCATTTTGAATTATGTATTAATCCAAATAAACCCAATGTATTAGCAATCGTCTGAAAATGAAATTCTATGAATTTCTTAAAAAAATTATAGACAAATACCATGATAAACAGCAAACAACAATTTAGCAAGTAGGGTTGCATGATTAATCGGGAAAAAAAATCATTGACACATGCAATCTTATTTCTGAATGGCGGTGATTCACTTTGATGTATTTTCCTGCATTAAGATCACGGTTCATTCATGCGTCGCTTATTTACTTTACAACAATCCCAGTTCCTTTGTCAGTCAGTCACACTCATTGGTCACACGTCCACAGAGTGTAACACAAAACACTATTAATTCACCAATCAGATCAGAGATTAGTGAATTATCCAGTAATACACTTCATTCACTTCTCTCATCTCTCTTCCTCATTTACAGCGTTCCTGTGTGACCCATGTGACAGTAACACGAACGCAGCCCAAAACAGACTAGTCAGTTCACTTGAAGTTGGTGTAGTGTGCTGATAGGTCCCCATTCCACTAAGCCAAATTTGCTACCAACCTCTCCCCAAGTCTCCCGATTTAAAATCGGATCTGAAGTCCTTGGTGTCTCTACCAGTTTGTTTAAAGTTTTAAGCATAGTGACCCCAGGTCGAGCCATTAACTATTTAAACAAATTCGTAAGTTTGAGATGGCAATACGAGCAATAAGGACGTGTTATCGACATAATAACATTTCAATAGCCAGACGTTAAGGAATTTAACCATGTTCTACTGGGCCCTAATTAACTGAGAATGAAACTGTACTGTCACTATCAACATAAAGCGAAATAAAAAATGACGCTACCGAATATTACGAACTATTACGGAAGTGTTAACAATATGATAATACTGTTGATCTGCGTATATAACGAGTGAAATAAAGCTGCTCAATTCAGTGCACACTTTCATGTTGCAAAAGGCAGCGTTTATTTAGAGAATATATATTTGTATGTTTTATTGCTTTACTAGGATATTATTGATTTTACATTTCACCTGCTTTGCCCCTCTTTATGACTGAATTACGACGGAACCTTGGATTGCGAACATAATTAGTTCCAGAATCGTGTGTGTGTGTGTGTGTGTGTGTGTGTGTGTGTGTGTGTGTGTGTGTGTGTAAATCGAATTTTCAATTGAACTCAAATTATTCCGTCCACAGCCCCAAAAAATGAGTACATAAAAATAATTAATACAAAAAATATAAAGTAAAAATAAATCCTGACAGATAAGTGTGTGTGTAGCTAAAGTAAGAGGAGAGGAGGAATGAGCCCCTCCCCTCTCTTTCTTCTTGTCTTACACAGTCTTCTCTTATTTGAGTTTCACACACACACAAATGGAAACACTCTATTGAGCGACACATTAACAGAATCACTGCTGTAAAGTAAAAATGAAACAAATTAACCTGCACATTACCTTTGAAAATAATCGTGACAGAGCAGTGTTTCTGTGTAGAGCTGAGTGTGTGTGTGTGAAGGCAAGAGGAGGTGTGTGTGTGCAGGCTGATACAGAAAATGGATCTTTAACCTCTCTAAGTATACTTTCTTTTGCTTTATACGTGCATACACGTGTGTTATAATAAACAGTACATGCACTCTGTACACACACACACACACACACACACATACACACACACACATGGTCACAGTGTTATAGCAAACACTACCATGGCTAACATCATAAAAGATCTCGGCATGCTATAAAATAAGCTGAATGTATAAAGGAAAATCATTTACTGTTACTAGACACACAAATGTAACAGGTACCCAGCAGGAACCATAACTTTGTATGGCATTGTTATTTAGTTTTATTTATTTTTGCATTATTGTCCTACGAAAAACACAACACTGGTAAACCATTGGCTTTAAAAGTAGGAATTATTTAGATAAAATTATATGATAACATTTGATATGATAACATCAACTTTTTAAATGATACCTAAATTCTATTTGAATAGATATTATAATAGATTACAATAGATAATAGATATTTTTCTTCTGGATTTTGCTTTTTTTAAATTTATTATTATTTTTATTTTTTACAGGGCACTGTATGCATTTCTGTAATATTTACTAACTTTCTTTTTTATATTCATATTGTCTAGCTCTAATTGTGGATATCTGGCATAAACAGACACTACTGAAAAGATCGGCTGAAATTGTACGGAAATTGATCCTGCTGTTTTTTCTGCTGATGGGGCCACTTCTGATTCTTCTAAATGTTATGCGTTCAGGTAGGTTTTCAGCTATTTATGGTTTTATATAACAATTTGTATTATTTGTGTGCATGACCGTGTGTGTGTGATCACAAGAAAGAGAAAAAGAAAAGAAAATGGAAGACCTGCATACTAGAATATCTACACAGTGGTACATTGAAGATTGCTCCATAGAGTTTTTCGTCGGTTTTAATTCATGTCGGTAGTAATGGTGTGGTTTCATTATCAGTTACTTAGAGCTTATTATTTACTTAGGTATAACATTATTAAATTCCTTAACATGTCGATAAGACTTTGTTATTGAATTGTGTCAAAATGCGCTGTAAAGTTGTTTTCATATCATTACGGTTTTGATTAAATCGTCGGGCTTGATGTGGGGTTACGCTGGAAAAATGAACTGAACTGGCACTGACTGCAGCAACTTCAGACACGATTTTAAATTGTGAGAAGTCGGTAGAAAATTTGGCTGAGTGGAATGAGAGTTTAAGTGCAGTTCTCCAATGCGTGTGGAGATGAGAATTTGACATACGTCTGTTTTTTAATTTGAACATTAATTTAATAACAGAGTTATTTGGCCATAAACTTTTTGGAAAGAAAAAATGGTTTTGTTGGTAAGTCAACATGGACTGCTGAGTTCAAAAAGGCGCCACTGCACAAGACAATGTGTCTATACCTGCGTTTATTTCTGTTTTTCTTCATGTTGCTGACTTTTAGACTTCTTTTTCTTTTTAGTTATCCAGTAGTACAATCAGATTACCTTGTTATATATGTGCTCAACCAGAGAGTACAGTAACTCCTCAACATACGTACAGAGAGCTTGTTTGTACTTCCAGTCGAACAAACATTGTTTAGGTACTAGGATACTAACACAATTAGCTATACACAGTATAAAACTAACATATTCTATGATCTTGCCCTTGTTCTCTAGAATCGTGCCGATGGTTGAATGATTTGTGTTAAAAGAACGAGCAACTGCAATCTTTTTTTACCTTGCTCCACTCTCTCAATTATTTTCACTTTTGTTTCCATCATTATTGCTTGGTGCTTCTTAGCAGTACCAGCTCCACCACCGCTGCTTTCATGCTTTCTTCCGGCCATCTTGGGATACACACTGTACGTACGTGACGAGGTACGCTGGACATGTGATCTAACTTCCATGTTCAGCACGAATGAAAATTCGTAACTGGAATGTATGTAGGGGACGTACTATATTTTGCATCAGCTCTCACACATAAGCGATCAGGGACGCCACCCCCACTGTTCACAGACGGGCTAGCAGCTGTGCCGATTCACCTCTTGCGTCTTCCCTCCAGTTAATGGAGGAGACGACACCGCCACAGAGGCAAGTGAGGTGGAGTACTGATGAGATTAAAATCTTACCTGAGATCGTCCTAATTGCTCCGTCTACGACCACAGCTTCCAGGTGGACTGACACGGTGCCAAAAATTCATTCACCCCGATCCTTAGACCTCCGGTGGCTTTAGCCTGTGCTGAGTGACTCGGAAGCACTTCTTCCATGCAGTAGGCCACCGCGACTACGAAAGTGGGGGAGCAACCATAAAATGCTCAGTTCCTGGGACATGCCGTATCCTATAACCAAGTCACCAACACTACACACATGGTGGCTCTTATTAATGCCAGATCTACTGGAAACACATCTATGTTAAAGGATTATTTTACTTCCCGTGAACTTGACTTTTTTTACTCACTAAGAAAAGATTCAAAAATTTTATTTGTCACATACATGATGTACATTGTACATCATGTAGATTTGATCTGAATTGAAAAAAAATCCTTAGAGCATTTACAATGTTTGAATTTTTTGCCACTACAATTTATTGTGGTTGCATATTTCAAATGAAAATGTAATTCAAGCATTTAAAATTCAAAGCAAAAATATTCAAGTTCTAAATTGCAGTTCAAAAATATTTTCAAGTGTTAAAAATACAATTTTCATTATTTTTCAATCTTACAAATTCAGGTCGACAAAATTCAGGTAATAACATTGCAGGAAACACATCGCTCTAGCGTGTGACTGAAAGAGCGCTGACTTTGCTTTGAATATAGCGTTTATGGCAGAGGGGTATTTTAACCATTTATTGTGCACCTGGGAACCCAGCCTATTAGTTAAGAGTGCTGCATTCTGATCGGTAAGTAGTTTCTGAGAAGTAGACTGCACAGGGAGCAGGAAGTAGACTGTAAAGTACATGACCTGAATAAATTGTAGTGGCAAAAATTTCCAACATTGTAAATGCTCTAAGGATTTTTTTTCAATTCAGATCAAATTGCAATGCAGAAAAATTCTAACAAGTTTTTTTTTTCAGTTTATGTAATTCAACCTGCTATTTTGTTTTGAGGAATTTTGGCACTATTCTACTTCCATATATGTGACATATGCTTTTAAACATGCTGTTGTCACAAAAAAAAACATATTGATCCTTATGTTTAACTGATTTTGGACCTATTTCACACTTATCCTTCTTCTCTAAAATACTATGAAATGAAATGAATGAAAAATTAAATTCTGGAGAAATTCCAATTTGGTTTTAGAACATGCCACTGCATTATGTCAGGTTTCTCAGGTTTTTGACAAAATAGTTTAATATTTGGTGATCATGTTTAAAATATTCAATAGCATATTATAGTATTGGATAATGTTTATTGTATAGTGTGTATAGTCTGACAGCTTTCTTCTACTGTTTATTTCCTGTATTATATGTTTATTTTACTGTTCTTAATCACCTCTGAGAGTTTCTGCCCCCATCTGCACACCAATGCACATGTACTGTTGGTATGTGTACAAATAAATAAATTCTCTTAAATCATACATTTGGTAAGAAATTTTTATTTGCAATGTTTCTTTTGTCCCTGACAATATCTTAAGAAACAAAGCAGAGACAGAACAAACTTAGAAAATGTATACTGTTTAACTTAACATGTACTCCTGGTTAAAGGAACATCTCCCCCCATCCAGAACACACTGCAATGTCACAGACACAGACATTACTTAATTTTTAAGGTCTATTATTAACCCTGTGTGTTACCTGCAACATAAATGCCTCGGATTGCTGTTGGTTTTTTACTGTGGAAAATTAAAACTATATAATATAATTATTTATTGAGACAAAAATGTAAATGTATATAACCTGTGATTAAATGGGATTTTATTAATTTACAAGATGAAAGCTGTCATTCCTAATGAGATCAATATTATTTAGATAAATAGACTATGTAATATTGATTTACTGATTAAATAAATGTGTGGTTCACTTACAAACTATTATTATGTTTAGTATAATATTATGTATTAGTAATATTACATCACCCCAGATAATAATGAATAGTGAATTGCATTGATGCCAGGCCTCGTGTAAGATGATGGGTAATATCACTTGAAATTTAAATCAAAGCATTGTTCACATTTCCCCTACACCATTCACAGTTCTCTTTGAACGCTCTGAGGTCTCGCATCCTACAGTTTGGAATCTTACTTAAGGTGGCCGAATACCCTTTGCAGGGAACTACTAGTGATATCATATAATTCTCTGAAATAACATTTTAATTATATTTTATTTTTCCATTACAGTATGCTGTAGGAGGATTCTACAAACAAACTTTTATTATCTTGCTGCAGAATTCAACAATTGTATGCGAATAACTGCTGTAATCATTTATGGACTTCGGGATCCAAGTAAGTATCACTTTTTGCAGATCATTGTCAGGGATAACCTCTAGAGGGCGCCAAAGCGCCCTGAGACTTTTTGTGTTTGTAGTTCGTTTAGTTTCAGTTAATTTCCCTGCATGCAGCTCGGTCAGGTGACATGGGCGTTCACCTGAACCAAGTTAGTTATTAGTTTCTTTATAAATAGGTTGTTTGAGTTTCAGTTTTCATCTTGCATCTGTTGATTTAACCTTGGTAAATGTCCATAATGTTTAGTTTGTGTTTCCCGGTCTTGATTCGTGTTTTTGGTTTATTTTGACATAAAGTACTTGTTTGTTTTGCTTTCTTTATTTGTATTTAAATAAAAACATCATTCCAAAAACAATCCGGACCTCTGCATCTATGCCTCGCACCCAACATCATGACAGAATGCAAGACCGTAAAAGAGGCATAGCAGAGGAGCCTCCCCGGGAGATTCTTTTGGGGGGGCTGTGCGGAAGGATGACCAAGCGGTGTGGTAGCAAGAAGCGAGGAGCAGGCAGGGAGAAGCAGGTCAAGGCGGAGCAAGAGCTGCGGAGAGAGCAGCTAAACTGGGGAGGTTGCAGGCTGGCGATACGGCGCATGCCGTTTCGTAATGGCGCAGCTTGGGGTGAAGTGAGTCCCCGCACCGTCCGGAAGTCTAGTTTCGGAGGTGATCAGGGTGAAGGAGAACCCCACAGCAGGCGTCAGCCAAGAGCAGAGTGTGTGCGACCAAAGCAGCAAGGAGCAGCTCCCCAGCCCGATTGGAGCAGTGTTGGCCGGTGCACCAAGAGCAGTGAAAGGCGCATTCGTAATCTGCAGCAGCAGGTAGCTGAGCTCCAAGGGCTGCTAACGCAGATACGCCTTGACGAAGGCCCAGACCTACCAGCTCCTTTACCTTATTACAGCGACGACGACGACAGTGAGCTTTACTACATGCCGTTCAGCAACGACAACGGCGAGCTCTTCTATATGCTGTATAGCGTCGACGACGAAGGTGAGCTCTGCAGCGATGACGAAGACGGCGAGCTCCTCTTTCCGACACGCAGCTGCTTCATCAAGGACAGCGAGTCACCACCGTTGTCACGCAGCGAGGGGGACAGCGAGCTGCCGCCGCGGCACAACGCTGAGGAGGACAGCAAGTTTCCTCCACCGCCACCGTTGTCACTCAGCGTGGAGGACAGAGAGTTTCCTCCGTCGCCACCGTTGTCATGCAGCAAGGAGGACAGCGAGCCACCGCCGCTGCACGGCGCCTTCGTGGACAGCGAGTCACTGCTGCTGCACGGTGCCTTCGTGGACAGCGAGCCGCCGCCGCTGCACGGTGCCTTCGTGGACAGCGAGCCGCCGCCGCTGCACGGCGCCTTCGTGGACAGCGAGCCGCCGCCGCTGCACGGCGCCTTCGTGGACAGCGAGCCGCCGCCGCTGCACGGCGCCTTCGTGGACAGCGAGCCGCCGACGCTGCACAGCGCCTTCGTGGACAGCGAGCCACCGCCGCTGCACGGCGCCTTCGTGGACAGCGAGCTTCCTCTTCCTCCGCCTCCACGCTTTAGCGAGGAGAGCGAGCATCCTCTGCCTCCGCCGCGGCTCTGCATAGAGGAGGACAGCAAGCTTCCTCTTCCTCCGCCTCCACGCTTCAGCGAGGACAGCAAGCTTCCTCTTCCTCCGCCGCCGGCGTGGCTCTGCATAGAGGAGGACAGCGAGTTTCCTCTGCCTCTTCCGCCCTGCAACGAGGTGGAAGATGAGCTTCCTCTGCCTCCGCTTCTTCTGCCTGCGCCGACCTGCGTCAACCTGCGTCAAAGAGGACGGCGAGCATCCTCTGCCTTCGCCGCCCTACATCAACGAGGACGGCGAGCTTCCTCCATCTCAGCTGCCCTGCTTCAACGGGGCATCAAGCCACCTGGCCCACCTGGCCCACCTAGCCTCTGGGTGAGAGGGGCAGACATTGTACCCTGGGGGGATGCCCGGGACCTCCTGTGGTGCCCTGGAGTTGCCCCCTTTGGGGGGGAGGGTTTATAGAGGTGTTTGTAGTTCGTTTAGTTTTACTTCATTTCCCTGCATGCAGCTTGGACAATCATGTATTTATTAGCCTTAAGACTATTTAATGTACAATAATGTATATAACACATTTAGAATGCAGGTTTAGCTTTTAAACATTTTAAATAGTTAAACATATTCTTATATCTTAAACATATTCTTCATCTAAAAGATGTTGTCATACAGAAGCAGACAGCATTTTTGGTTTGCTGCAGGTGAATCATTTAAGTTAGATTTTTATTTCATAAATACGAAGAGTACCAATTTTTTTATACAAAGCATAAAGGTAAACAAACTATGCAGTGTTATCATTTTAAATTTAAATTAAGTTCACCTGTGTCTTCCCCGTGTGTCTCTATTTATTCCGGTCGAACCTGTACACACTTGTCTGTTCACCGTTGTGCACACTACTGATACATGTCTGTCTGTCTAGAAACGAGTTCGTTACGTCTCTCCCCCAGGACTGAGGAGTATCTGCAGGGTGCGGCTGGAAAGGGTCAAGTTCAAGGCTGAAGGAGGCTCAGTCTGTTTCTGTTCACGTTCGTTGTTTATGTTGATTTCTTTGTGTTGTGTTTTTTATTGCTACCAGCCCACCTGCAGACCCAGCCTGGGGAATTTTCTTGTGTTTTGTTGTTTGTTTTCTTTATTCTTTTCATTGGACATTGCTTGACTCAAGAATAAACTAAAAGTGCCTGAGTTAACCCTGCGTCTGCGTCCGCCTCAAGTTACTCGAGACATGACAATGGCTCTTTGAGTGTTTAGGGTTGCTGATCCCTGGTACAGATCTACTAATTTACATTCCCAAAAAATCTGTTTATTCATTCAAGATTTCAGTTTTTCTTGAGTTCTGATGATGAGTCTGAAGCACAAATAATAATTTCAACTTAAAACTGAACCTTCTCAAGCAAAAGTGCTATATGAATATAATTTATATTCTCTGTGTTACAGAATTATTGACTGTGGCAGCATTTCCATTGTTAGCAGTATGTCTTTTTCGTCAAAGGCTCTTTCTGTGTAAGTACATCATTCTACTTCTTTTGCATACTTTATATGAAAACACTACAAACATTGTTACATTTGATGTAATATTCATTCACAACCATATTATTTAACTTGGAGTTCATAGGATGTAATTTTTTTTCTTTTTTAAAACACAAGTTCATAAACAATTTACACACACACACAAACATTTTATTGAGTTTACACATTTTCACAAAACATTTGAAGGTTCCCACAGACATTTCACTCACCTAAGCTCAAAATGATGGTGTAACCACTAACATCTCTAAGTAGATAACAGTGAAAGGTAGTAATCAACAAGATTATGGTTGTTATGGTATATTTCATCAGATTTGTGAATTTTATTAGCAGTTAAGGACTAGGACTATTATGTTTCTTATAGTTCAGAACAGGAATGTGGATTTTCTTTGTATTCATGTTTGTGTATTTACCGCCAATCGGTAGCACCACAGAGAGTCTGGTTGTGGAAGGCACAATGATATTAATTTTACTCTTAGAATATTTCTGTAGTTTATATTATATTCTGTATTATAAATATTTCCCTATTCTACTGTATAAAAGGCCACAGCTTCTGAGTTTCAGACCTGATTGGAATCTTGGTGGTGGTCAGTTGAAATAAGAATTGCCTTGGCCTTAAATGCTATCAGGATGTTTAGTGACTAAAAGAGACCACATAAAAGGAAAAGCCCCTGATGTGAGGATAAAACATGGAAGGGAATAATTGATGGTTTGCAGCTCTTGTGAAGATGAATGACAGCCTGAATTAGGCATGGATACTTTAGACCAAATGTATATTAATTAATATATTTTTTTAATGAATGACATCAATAATTCCTGGGTTGGTTGTATTTATTATTTTGATAACCAGCATGTTCCATGGATTCTGTTATGAAGCTCAGTAAGACCAGTGAAAGATGGAATGTGTGTAAGAGTAGTGATTTGTTTTTGCAGTTTTACTTTGGATATCTGTGCTGATGATCCTGGAGGTTTTAAGTGCATCAACGTCGATCTACGTTCATCATGATTTAAAAAATATTGAGGAAGGTAAGTCACAGTCCTGTTACATAACTGTTTATTAGTAGAGATGTTTTTTCCACCAAATGTTCCTCACATGGTTTCATGTACAAAAGAAGTTATAATTATTTCATGTGAAGGTGATCAGAACTTAAGACAGGTAATAATGATCACACATTTTGCAGAACGTGATGCGTTGACCTGCGTGACTGCATTTCTCCACATCTTGACCATGATTGCGCTGTTTACAAGTCAACGGTTTTTCTCAAGTATTCATTACTTTTCTTATATTTTTCAAATACTTTTATTTTATTTGTGTGAATAAAAAATATAAAATTCTAATGAAATTGACAGGGTTAAAGTTTAATTAAAATGTTAACATGAGTTTTTTTACAGCATCATCTTATGAAAAGATCACTTGATTTTCACAGATGCCGTTAAGACATACAGATCTTGCCATTAAGAACGCACGTTTCTTGAAAAGGGATCTCGCGCGCTTCCGCGGCAACTCGCGGGAAGCTGTGAAAATGCCTTTCATTACCTGTAGGGGGCAGTCGTGTTTTAATCTGAAGTATTGTGTGTCTACTGAAGCCAAAAATGTGTTCTCTCTCTTAGGCGTCCATTGACAGCAAGCGACAGAGCTCATAAACGTTTCAAGCTCAAACTTTAAATACTGATATGTATTTATTCTTCATTTTCTTCTCTCCTGCAGTGATGATACTTATTTGACTGAGCTTTCTCTATTCAGTATTATCATTATTAGTAGTGAAAACTACCGCTGATTAACTCTCTCTCTGCAGGGGGGGGCATCTCGGTTAATTCATACAGATGGACAGTACTGTACTGTACCCATTTACAGTACATGGAATTTACTGTACATGACCGATTTACCCTGACAAAGAGCAATATAAGAATAGTGCCAGCTGGCACAAATAATTCAGCATCTATTTAGAGTCTAAATATTTTTTTAAAACTTGTGCTACTGTTGTTTACTTACAATATTTGTTAATTTAATTTTTTCTTTAAATGAGGCTTGGCCCCCGGGATGTTGAGCCTATTTACTAGTATACATAGTCTAATCAGAGCTCTACCGCCCGTTCGAGTGTAATTCATAAATTATGTTTATAATAATGAAATGAGATTGTGCTTTAAAATTAATCTACAATTCATTTCAAACCCGCGGCTCGCACTTTCACTTTACAAAAGGCAGCGTTTTGATCAAAAGGTGATAAATGCATGGGATTTATCGATAACAATACTGCATTGATGGATGGATGTTGTTGATAAATATTTAAAGTGATAATTAAATAAATAGCTGTCCATCTTTTTTCTGTTCATCTTTTCGGTTTATTATACACGTCTGCACCACTTATTATAATAAATAGTTAAAAATGTTAGTAAAGGTACCATACAGTAGCAAGGGGGGGGGGGGGGTATATGTATACTGTATGCTGTAATTTGGTCATGTTCACCCATGGGTTAAATATATGCGGCATTTAATAGCATCCGCTAGTTATCAAGTTGATATACAGGTCAATCTGCATCAAACAGAATCTCTCTGAGTAAGTAAGCATAATAATAAATAATGAATAATTACAGTGTCACCCCATGGGTGAACATGACCAAATTACTGCATAAACACTGGAACACGAGGATTTAAGAATTTAATTAAACACGAATATCCTTAATGTGTTAAAATGTTGGATTTTTATTTAAAAGCCCAATATATATTTGTGTGTGCGTGTGTGTGTGCGTGTGTAATGTGTGGCATTTTAATGGTTAGTGATCAGTGCCTGGGCATCAACTTGCACGTTCTGTAATATTCCATTGTCATTCATATTGCCGCTGTTTTAGAGCCCTTTACTAAAGCATTCGCTAGTTATCAAGTTGATATACAGGTCAATCGTGAAATACACTCAAAGTATCAACTCCAACTATGAAGTCTGATTTCATTTGTTGAGGAAATACAATTTGGGCAGAGACGTCCGGACTGTCCTGTTAATTCATCTAAACCCCCTACAGTATTTGCCAACAGCGACCCAGTTTGATAAATTCACACCTATCGTGAATGAAAGGTGAGAAGAGATTCAGCAGAATCTTCTGACACCGTGTTTGCTCTGAAGGACTATATTCGACAAGAATATAGAGAATAAGAATTGTATTTATAATAAGATAATTGATGAAATAATACAATTATATCAAATAAGAACTTTATCAAAACCAGACCAAATTTCTCATTCACCGCTGAAGTAGTTAAATATGTTTATACTGTAGATACGTAGGTTATATTTTAAAAGTACAATTGCAAGTAAATTACAAACTGCATGTAATGTAAAATATGAATAAAACAGTATTAGACACACATATATGATATGGTAGTAGATACAATGAAAAAGCTATTTACACATTAGTGCTCAAATGTAAAGCAAACACAATTATTAATTTATTGTGTATATTTAACTTCATTCAACCGTTAAAGTTACATGAAAAAATAACCTGCCTACCAGCCGTTTATATTATTTTTTGTTCAAATTTAAAGATGCACACGCGTGTGAAAAAAGTCGAAGTACAACAAAGAATACGAAAGTGTATAATCTTTAATAAAGTTAGCCTAAAACAATATTGTCTCCAATGCTGAAGCAAACATGATTTTGTTTTTGTTTTAGTCTATTTGTTGAATACAGCGTGACCGCGCGCTCCGTGGTGAACACATGCAGACCCCCGGTTACTGTAATCCCTCTTCTCACCTTTCATTCACGATAGGTGTGAACTTATCAAACCGGTTTCACTGATGGGGGAATTGGCAGAATTTAGGGGTTTAAAATTAATGAACAAGACCGAGCAGATGTCTCTGGCTAAAATATATTTCACCAGCAAACCATAAACATAAATAGAAACAAATAAAAAGTTTAATGATATCAATTAAATCAGACTTCGTTGGATTTGATACTTTAGTATGTAATTCATACATTTACTGAATATATTCACATTTTGTAAAATAACGAAACCCGTTTCCTTCTTGGACGCACGTCTACTTTCCTTCTTTTAGTCTGTAATATATGAGTGAAATACATTTTGCATATATGCTGAAATATTCCTTTTTATTTATGGACTGGTGTAGTATGTTTGATCTGCATTATTGTAAGAGGCGGTGACTTTCTGGGCGAGTATGTCTGCACCTTTTGTAAAGTGAAAGTACGAGCCGCGGGTTCACGCACGCAGACGAACAGCTTTATTTCAGTCATAAATCCACAATCACATTCCAGCTATTATTTCCAGCCGTGGTCAAATAATGGATGAAATAATTATTCAATGCTGGACACAAACAGCAACAAATCCAGATGATTATTTTTATAAAAAGCCCGAAGCACTTCATGTTTATATTTGTTCCTTCATGTCTTCTGATGGTGCGCGACACATTTTTACGTTTTAACGAAGACATGTTGACATTCACGAATCAGGACATTCGCATAATTACTGTATATGTGTGCGTGTCTCATAGATGTGTGTGCGTGGCGAGTTCGTGTATATGTGTGCGCGTCTCATAGGCGTGTGTGCGCGCATTTCATATGTAGTTGTGTGAGCAGTTAGTGGTATATATAGATGTGTGACTGTTTCATATATGTGTATGCAAGTGTTTCACTTGTGTGTGCATGAGTGAAGTTTGATTTAAGCCCTATACGGCGCCTCACAGTTTAGGGCATCTCTTTTCATCATTATGAACATAATATGAAGCAGATATACGCACATTCATCATAAAATATTATTATTGTAAAACAAAATAAAATTCATGTTTGCTTCAGCATTGCAAACAATATTGTTTTAGGATAACTAATTATACACAATTCTTCATTGTACTTGGTCTGGCTTTTAGATAAAGTCCCTCCATGCGCCATCTGGCGGATATTCAGTGAAGCACAACACATTTATTTAAATTCCTGAATGTTGCTTAAGGGATTTCGCGGCATTTCGTGAGCCAAATTGTGGGATCTCCCGGGAAAAAGCGCGCATTCTTAATGGCCAGATCTGTATCTGTAAACACATTCGTACACAGGATTGTTCTGGTCTGACATGCCAACAAAATGAAGTGTTTCTTAATTACATGTCTATTGTTAGTTAATAAGAAAACTATGATTGCTGATTTCTTTCAGCAGTGCTCTTTAGTAACATGCACAGAAAAATATAATTTACATCTTTGCAATTACATGTAACAGTACTTCTGCTCTCAGACAAATAGTATTGCTTCCTTATCGTACAGTTTAAGTTGATAGAACATGATGCTATAGAGTGTCTGGTTTTGTTAATTACACAAAATGCCAAATCATTTGTGCTGTGAACTGTTGATGTAAATTTACTAATTTTGGTTTAATTATCACTTTAAAAGAAATTGCCTCCAGAAACTCTAGGGCACTTCAACGTAAGTTCAAAATTCAAAGTCAGTGGTGTAGTCTACTTTTTCTAATCTGCCCTAGTCTACTTTTTTTGTAGTGGATATTCTGGGATGATTCCCTTACAGCCTCAATGAAACCCATTCTAAAGTGGGCACCAGGATGCACCATTACATTTTCAAATACATAAAGCACGTACAGCTGAGAACTTTCAGACAGATTGTGTTTTGTCAGTAATTTTGGATATTATTATCAACACAAGACTTTAATAGTCAGTGTCATTGCTAGATGGGTAGGTTTGAAGGTCATCACCGTATCTGCTGTTTTTATCTGCAGTAGTTGGAGAAGACATTACTTCACTGTTTTGACAGTCATATGGAAACTTCAGTTTCATATTTATCATGATAGCTCAACATTACAAAGAGAAAAGCAGAGAAATTATAAGAACATGTTCATATGTCTCCCTATCCATTGTCAAAAGGCAGTGCCAGAATAAATGAAGGAGAAAGCGTCCGAGTAGTGCTAAAATAAGTGGTAGCCAAAAGTATTGAAACAAAGGTTATTCATTCCACAACCTCAAAAAACAACTACAGTGGAACCTCGGATTGTGAGTAACGCGGTTTGCGAGTGTTCCATAAGACGAGCAAAGATTTTTAATACATTTTGACTTGGAAAACGAACAAGTCTTGGTTTACGAGTACCGAGTATCATGTATCACGCATACACTTCTTGTTTTGACACGAGTGTCACGTGATCACAACTGAGCCAATGGTTTTTCTCTCTCTTGTGCTGTGGAATTGTGGGTAATCATCTCCCCTGCTGGGTCTTAGTGCTCATCTCTCACTGGTATAATCAACATCTGTGCGTGTACTCTTTACTATAACACTGTGACCACGCATGTGTGCGTAAAACATCTTTTATTTTGTGTTTGTATGAATGTGTGTACAGCACGCGTGTACTGTTTATTATAACACACGTGGGTGTGCACGTGTATAAAGCAAAAACATTAGAGGGTAAAGATCCATTTTCTCTCTCTGTATCAGCCTGCACTGCATTTGTGTTTGTGCGCGTCATTGGACACCGTGCCTCTTCACACATATACACATACACACACACACACACACACACACACACACACACACACACACCCCTCTCCTCTCGCCCACACACACACACACACACACACACACACACACACCCCTCTCCTCTCGCCCACACACACACACACACACACACCTGCATAGAAGGAAAATGGGGACGTATGACATATTTACTACTTTTGGGGACATGGCTTTCCAGAGGGAGTACTGAAATAATAAACACTGATTTGTGTTATTTGAGAGCCATAGAAAAATACTATCAATCAGGATTTTTGATAAAAACACTTTTTTAAACACCTGAAACTTTTACTTCACTTTGGGGACATGTATTATTTAGGTCACAAATGGGGACAAAGTGGAACACACACAAACCTGGTTGTGCAGACATTTCAGGACTTATGGTCCACTTTGGGGACAATCTTAAAACACAATCTACAAGATTGTTGTAGAAAGTTTTACCCAATATAAAAAACACAAATATTGTCAAAGAAACTATTTAAATGATTTCTTGGGCTTATTTTAAACAAAAGCACCGGAAAGTAGTTATTTTAGTGAAAAATGCTCATTAAATACAATTTCAAGTAAGTGGTACTAAACATGACATACCAATTTATGAGAGTTGTTAAACTTAACAACTTTAAATAACTGAGCAAATGTAACCAAGTATTTAATGTCATTTTAATATAACTGATGGCAATGATGGCATAAAAATGCTTTCTCAGAATTGGGGCTTCCAACTAAATGCTTCTCATCTTCCTCTTGCTCCTCAGTACTGGATGGTTAGATGTCAGTCACAGTTTGTTCTAAAAAAAAATAAAGGAAAAGCAAGCCCACGTTAATAACATTATTTAACATCTCTTATTACATTTTAATTCAGGATAGCATTAAAACCTAAATTGAATCTCCGATTTTATTTAGACCAAGTTTAAAAAAATGGACAGTATAGGTTTTTTGAAATTATTTATTTAAGCAAAACAATATAACCAAATATTAACTACATATTTGGATTAAAAGTACAGTTGTGGCTAAAAGTTTTGAGAATTACATAAATATTGGAAATTGGAAAAGTTGCTGCTTACGTTTTTATCATAGCAATTTGCATATACTCCAGAATGTTATAGAGAGTGATCAGATGAATTGCATAGTCCTTCTTTGCCATGAAAATTAACGTAATCCCGAAAGAAACTTTCCACTGCATTCCATTGCTGTCATTAAAGGACCTGCTGAGATCATTTCAGTAATCGTCTTGTTAACTCAGGTGAGAATGTTGACGAGCACATAGCTGGAGATCATTATGTCAGGCTGATTGGGTTACAATGGCAGACTTGACATGTTAAAAGGAGGGTGATGCTTGAAGGCATTGTTCTTTCATTGCTAACCATGGTGACCTGCAAAGAAACGCGTGCAGCCATCATTGCGTTGCATAAAAATGGCTTCACAGGCAAGGATATTGTGGCTATTAAGATTGCACCTAAATCAACAATTTATAGGATCATCAAGAACTTCAAGAAAAGAGGTTCAATTCTTGTTAAGGCTTCAGGGTGTCCAAGAAAGTCCAGCAAGCGCCAGGATCGTCTCCTAAAGAGGATTCAGCTGCGGGATCGGAGTGCCACCAGTGCAGAGCTGCTCAGGAATGGTGTCAAGAAGGGCAGCAAAGAAGCCACTTCTTTCCAAAAAAAACATCAGGGACAGAATGATATTCTGCAAAAAGTATGACGAATGGACTGCTGAGGAATGGGGCAAAGTCATATTCTTGGATGAGGCCTCTTTCCGATTGTTTGGGGCATCTGGAAAAAGGCTTGTCTGGAGAAGAAAAGGTGAGCGCTACCATCAGTCCTGTGTCATGCCAACAGTAAAGCATCCTGAGACCATTCATGTGTGGGGTTGCTTCTCATCCAAGGGAGTGGGCTCACTCACAATGCTACCCAAAAACACAGCCATGAATAAAGAATGGTACCAAAACACCTTCCAACAGCAACTTCTTCCAACAATCCAACAGTTTGGTGAAGAACAATGCATTTTCCAGCACGCTGGAGCACCGTGCCATAAGGCAAAAGTGAGAACTAAGTGGCTCGGGGACCAAAACGTTAAAATTTTGGGTCCATGGTGTAGAAACTCCCCAGATCTTAATCCCATTGAGAACTTGTGATCAATCCTCAAGAGGTGGGTGGACAAACAAAAACCCACTAATTCTGACAAACTCCAAGAAGTGAAATACTGACTCTTTGCATAAATGTCATGTAATTGTGGATAAAAGCATTTGAAACGTATGAAATGCTTGTCAATATATTTCAGTACATCACAGAAAAAACTGAAACAAAGATCTAAAAGCAGTTTAGCAGCAAACTTTGTGAAAACTAATATTTGTCATTCTCAAAATTTTTGGCCACGACTGTATATATATTAAATCACTTACACAATTTTGCAAACCACATGCAACTAACATGCTGAATAAAATCAAACAGGGGCCTGACAGCATTTTACATGTTTTTTAAAAACTGTGTATATGGGCATAATGTCTTTAGCGATATAACACAACACAACCTCAGTAATATCTTTCCATTGAGGCCCCTCTTATCATATGGGATACAGTGGGGAAATGTGCTCACTGTTTTCACCTGACTTTTAGCCGGTGTTTTTGCACTGCCGCTTGTCTTGTTTGGCTCTGTTTGAGGTGCGCGAGTAAGTTAGTCCTGCTCAAGTATATTAGCTTGCCACAAACTTCAGACAAATTTTACACCAGGCTTTGGCTTGTTCAATGTGTAAAGTTGCAAACCCGAACAATTTCCATACGACTGAAGAAACCGCGCCTCTGTTGGAAACAAGCTCTTTGGTTTCATCACAGCACGCTGCCATGTTGTATCTCCTATTTCCAACGTATGAGTCACAGAGTGGCGTCGCAGAACTACAGAACCTCATGGTGCCATACCAAAGTGAAACTGTAAAATCAATTTTCATTTTTCAAAATCGACATAAACCATGCATTTGAATTAATTGAAAATAATTAAATCGTCCAGGTCTACAACTATCTATTTCCTTAAACATGACTGAATCTGAATTAAATACTGGAAGGCACAATATACCAATTTGGATTGTTCTATGCACCTTGTAAACACTTACCTTGAAGTGTATGTTTTTTACTACACATGCAGTTACCACTGAAAGCACTAAAACTGTAAGATCAGTTATTTTTACTATACACTATAGCCCAGGTATCACTAAATGGCAGATCGCGGTCCAGATCTGGACCAAGTGACAGCTGTATCTAGACCCTGCAGTACAGTAAATACCCAACATACGAACATTTGGGTTGTGTTCGTGCATGTTCAATCGCAGAAGTTAGATTTCATGCTGTACATGTCACATCCACAGCAAGTGGTTGTGTTGTAGTGTACAGTACTGTCATGTAGAGTACAGTAGTCCGGCAAGCCCAAGATGTCCGGAAGCAAGCATAAAAGCAGCAGCAATGAAGCTGGTACTGCTAAAAAGCAACAAGCATTAATTATGGAGACTATAGTAATTAATATAAAAATAATTGAAAAGCTTCCTCATCAGGGATAATGTGATCATTTTGATTATTACACATTTTATACACATTTCCATAATTTTTTTGTGTAAAGCTGCTTTGCGACTATGACCATTGTTAAAAGCACTATACAAATAAAATTTTATTGAAAAAAAAGAGGAATGGACAGATCCATATACATTGGAGAAAAATTTTTTGATCCCCTGTAGATTTTGTAAGTTTGCCCACTTACAAAGAAATAAAGGGTGTATAATTTTTATCATAGGTTTATTTTAAAGGATAAAGACAGAATATCAATCACAAAACAGAAAAGAAACACATTATATAAAGATTATAAATTGAGCTGCATTTCAGTGAGAAATAAGCACAACACAATACAATGCCGTGGATTGAAATCCAGCAGTGTCCGCAAGATTGCCAGCTTGCCAGTGAACATCTAAATGATTCAGAGAAGGATTTGGAGAAAGTGCCCTGGCCAGATGAGACCAAAATTGAGCTCTTTGCTCGACTAGCCGTGCTTGGAGGAAAAGAAATACTGACTATGACCCTAAGAATACCATCACTACAGTCAAACATGAAGTGGAAACATTATGGTTTGGGGTTGTTTCTCTGGAAAGGCACAGGCCGACTTTGCCACATTGAGGAGCCATGTATTATATAATCTTGGATGAGGACGTCCTTATCACATTTCTCTTGGTAAGGTCATATCATCGCATGAATTTTCATACCATTGTTATGCAGATGACAATCAACTTATTCTCTCCTTTCCTCCCTCTGACACTCAAGTTTCCACCCGGATCTCAGCACGTCTGGCAAACATCTCATCCTGGATGACAGCTCATCAGCTGAAACTCAATCTAAGTAAAACCGAACTGTTGTTCATCCCTGGTGTCTCATCCCCTGGCCAAGATCTTGTGATATCCCTGGACAACAATCAAATCACTCCTTCAGCCACTGCCCGCAATCTTGGGGTAACCTTACTCACTCTTGTAGATTTCTTCTTTACAATATCAGAAGAATCCGCCCATTTCTTTCTTCACAGGCTACTCAGGTGCTTGTTCAGTCCCTTGTTATTTCAAGACTGGACTACTGCAACTCACTCCTGGCTGGCCTGCCTCTGTCCACGACTCGTCCTCTGCAACTGATCCAGAATGCAGCAGCACATCTCGTTTTCAACCTTCCCAAGTTCTCCCACACCACTCCACTCCTCCACTCCCTGCACTGTCTTCTTGTAGCTGCCCGCATCAAATTCAAAACACTGATGCTTGCCTACAAAGCTAAAAATGGCCCAGCACCCACTTATCTCTCTGCTCTAATCACACCACGCACTGTGCCACATCCCCTCTGATCCTCCAGCACTGCTCGCCTCATCCCACCATCTCTCAGGGATCGAGGGCGGCATTCATCTCTTTTCTGTTCTGGCACCTAGGTGGTGGAACGAACTTCCTCTAGATGTTCGTACAGCAGAGACTTTGACGATCTTTAAACGACGACTCAAAACGTATCTATTTCTCCAGTACTTACAGGACTAACACCCCCCCCTCCCAAAAAAAAAAACCCTCTTCTCAGTTGTGTTAGACTAGTGGCACTTAGTTATTGACCTAGTTAACCCAGTGTAAGTATCTATCCAGTGATGTAAACTTTAAAGCACTTTTTGTAAGTCGCTCTGGATAAGCGCGTCTGCCAAATGCCTAAATGTAAATCGCGGCCAGAACAAGGAAGATGGATCTTCCAGCATGACAATAACCCAAAATATACCGCCAAGGCAACAGAGGAGTGGCTCAAGAAGAAGCATATTAAGGTCATGGAGTGGCCTAGCCAGTCTCCAGACAATAATCCTATAGAAAGAGATTTAGAGAAGATCTGCAAAGAAGAGTGGACCAAAATCCCTCCTGAGATGTGTGCACACCTGGTAAACAACTACAAGAAACGTCTTACCTCTATGCTTGCCAACAAACGAACTTATTTTACTAATTGAAATACAACTCAATTTATAACCTTTGCATCATCAAATTGTACATATGTTAAATGTAGTTACTGAAAATTGACAAATTTGGTAAAAATGATTACCTTGGTGGGAATTGCTGCTGTAGTGCGTTTTCATCATGAAGTGTCCTTTTGTAGAAGGTGCTGAGGCTCCATCATAATTTTCTTTCACCTCCAAGTGCAAATAGCCAAGAGAATAATTAGCTATAACGACTAAACAACAGATTTAAACAATGTTAGTTTAGCACAGTGAACCACACTCATAACCTAATGAAGGTATCACTGCTAAATAAAAATAGGGACCAAACACACACACACGCATGCTGCATGTCCAAATGGGGACCTGAACCAAATATTCAGGATTACAGAATTCACTCATATCCAACTGAATAATTGGAGACGTTAACACACGTGTGTACTGACAAATGGGGTCTCTACAGCCAAATTCTACTGAAACAGGCTATGTATACCTCGTACAGATCAGTAGTCACCTCCATGACTTCCCACTAAAACAGGGGAATGTCGTACTTGTGTTTTTAAACCCAGTGGACAAGCAGTTACTGTTATGAACCTCCACTAGAGGTCACTGTTCCTGTCTGTAGTTTTTGTTGGTCGACTCAGTTTCCCAGAAGGCACCTCAGTCAGGTGATGAGTGCTCACCTGAACTGGGGTGGCCCATTAAACCTCTTTTTTTGTTTTGTTACCTTTGTTTTCAGATTGTTTTTACATTTCTGTATGTTCCTTGTTCTGATGGATTCATGGAGCTGCCTTGTTCAGTGTTTAGTCAGGCCGTGTCTCCTCCTGTGTAAGTACTGTTCTGTGTATCCCCAGTGTCTGCCTTCTTGTCTAGTTCTTTGTTTGTTGCTTTCCTTTTCTGTTTAGGTGTTTGTAACCCCATGAGTGCTTAGCCGCTGGCAGGGTTGGCCGCTAGTAGGGTTAGCCCCTAGTAGGGTTAGCCTCCAGTAGGTTAGCCTCTAGTGGGATTGACTGCTAGTGGTTCTGGTCGCTAGTAGGTTAGCTGCTAGTTTAGAATAGCCTCATGGGTGCCCTGCTTCTTGTGTTCTGTTTCCTTTTTAGGTCAGTACTAACTCCATTAGATACTAATCCGGTTAGGTCAGCATCCTGTGTGTCCATATTCCGTGTAGCTACTAACCCAACTAACCAGTCTCTGTTTCTAGTCTCTGTGCCCCTGGTCCTGTCTCTCCGGTCCTGTCTGGTCCTGTCTCTCCGGTCCTGTCCCCATCTCTAGTTCCCGCCACATCCTGTCCAGTCTTATCTCTAGTTCCCCTATGTGTCCTTAGTTAGCTCCAGCTCCATGTTTCCTCATCCTTAGTTCTCTGTCGGTTCCATGTGTTAGCGCGCCGTTCCCTATGTCTTTCCTGAGCCCTAGTTTTAGTTTGAGTTTGTTTGTTTGTTTCATTGTTTGAGTTTTGTTAATAAAGACTCTGTTTGCTTACACATCCCTCTGCCTTCATGCCTACCCTCATGCCCACGGCAACCACACCATCAGCCGGTCTAGCCAAACCCACCAGCTAGACGCCATGACAGTTACTGACAGGAAGTACTACTGAGGAGGTAATTTTTTGAAAATTAACAATCAGATGCAACTGTGCTGATGAAAGGACAAATATGAAGCTATGGCAGTTTGGTGTTGCATTGTAAAAATGATTACCTTGGTGGGAATTGTTGCTGTAGTGCATTTCCATCATGAAGTGTCCTTTCATAGAAGGTGTTGAGGCTCCATCAGCATTTTCTTTCACCTCCGACTGCAAATAGTCAAGCAATCAATTAGCTATAACGACTAAACAACAGATTTAAACAGTGTTGGTGTAAACCACAGATCAGTAATCACCTCCATGACTTCCCACTAAAACAGGGGAATGGCATACTTGTGTTTTTAAACCCAGTGGACACGCAGTTACTGACAGGAAGTACTACTGAGGAGGTAATTTTTTGAAAATGAACAATCAGATTGAACTGTGCTGTGTGAAAGGACAAATATGAAGCTGTGGCAGTTTGGTGGTGCATTGTAAAAATGATTATCTTGGTGGGAATTGTTGCTGTAGTGTGTTTTGATCATGAAGTGTCCTTTCGGAGAAGGTGCTGAGGCTCCATCAGCATTTTCTTCACCTGCCAATTGCAAAGCATTATATAGTCGATTAGCTGTAACAAGAAAACAACAGGTTTGCATAGTGTTAGTGTAGCACAGTAACACATTTTAACCTTAAAATATATCAATGTCAGGTCAAAATGAGGGCAGAACACAGACGCACACTTTATTTCCAAATGAGGATGCGAGTCTACACATTCAGGTTTACAGAATTCACTCGTATCCAAGGAAAAGTAGTTACTGACCGGAAGCAAATAAATAAAATTAAATAATTACATGGAACTACAATGAATTAGGGCACGCTTCAGAGACTGAGGTGTCATTACTATGAAATTTTGGTGGACCTGGATGGGCCAGTTTTGGAGTTGCTGTTGAGGGGCTAGACTGGTCTGGTGGTGGCTTTCTACCCTGGCTGAGACATCATCCCACGCTGGAAACTTTAGTTTTTTAGTGTTGAAACGTGTGGATGTTATGCTTTAAAGCTTTTGCTCAAGGTCTGCAAGCCAGGCTGGAATTCTGAGTATGTGGCCAAGGGACACATTTTGGTCTTACTCGCTGTAGAAACCCTCTCTTGCAGCTCGAGACAGCTTCATAATTCCACAGCTTATTTAAGTACTATCACTGGTGGGTTGATATATATGCTTTTAAATAAGCACTATGCTGCTTCAGAGACCTCTCTCTCGTGAACCATTAATTCTACAGCTAGCCGTTTTTTGTCATTAAGAGTGGTGTCTAATCTTGCTTAATATTTAGGTTGGAATGTGTACTGGGTATGGTTATTGTGAGCAGGTTAGATATATTTATTTTATTTTGATTATGTAAAGCTGCTTTGCGACAATGACAATTGTTAAAAGCGCTATACAAATAAAATTGAATTGACTTGAAAATTTGTTAGAGGGATTTTGCATCAAAATTGCTATAATAAACCTCAGTTGTTCCTATGAGGAAACTGCTTTTAGCACCGGACCCAAACAGCTTACAATAACGTCGAAATAGTTTGATCTCCATTTTTTAAATTACCACAGTCAAGAGACGCTGCTCTCTATTGTGATATGTTTGTATTGGTTTGTGCAAAAATGGAGAATCAGTGAGACACAGCATTTCATAAAGATCGCTGTTACATATTTCACATTATTACTGTTATTGTAAAAGTGGTATTAGGTTTAGGGGCAATACACTGTTTACATAGGGCCAGGCAGGTTTCTTTTAATGAATCTCATCCCTTTTTTAAAAACTTTTTTTTTAAAAGCATTTTTTATTTACTTGGGTTGGTTTATTGGATGATTGGAATAATTTAAGTGTGACAAATATCCAAAAGAAAAACTTTTTTTTTTTTTTTTTTTTTTTACAGCAGTGTATTTAAAGAAAAAAAATAGTAACAACTGTCTATAGAATCTAGTGTAACAATGTTTTGTACACAACATAATGCATCTATCTATCTATCTATCTATCTATCTATCTATCTATCTATCTATCTATCTATCTATCTGTCTGTCTGTTCAGTGATAGACAGTTAGGAACTTTTGATGTTTAGAAGTTAAAATTTCATGTTTTATTTCACATTACCACACCAAACATGACTTTAAAACGGGGTACACCCCAAACAGTGAACTTTGCATACCTTTACACCACTAGCATACTTACATTACTTTGCCAATTTACTCAATACAAATACAAAAAGGCATCCCATAAATCTTTGCTAAGAAATTTAGAATATTGTTAAAAAATATAATTGTCTTTCATTATTTAACTTAAAAAGAAAAACTTTCCGAACTTTCAGATTCTTTACATGTAAAGAGAAATATTTCAAGCCTTTTTTGTTTTGATGATTGGAGCTTAAACCTCATTACAATCAAAATCCAGTATTTTAATATATTAGAATATTTAATTTAGCATTTGAGTAAATTACTATTCAGAGAGAATAAATACAGTGTATCTCTCGGTCTAGTTCAGTACCTTTGTAGCCTTATGAAGATTGTCAAGCAAACTGATTCAAAAACCTTGGAGAGCTGAGAGCGAAGTTGAGTGAGGCTGGAGTCAGCAAAGGATGGATAATCAAGAACCACCACATAAAGATGTCTTCAGGATATGGGCAACAACTGTTGCATTTCTAGTATCAAGCCACTCCTGAACCAGAGACGAAGTGGTTCCTGAACGTTAGAAGCATCTTGCCTGGCCTAAGGAGAAAAGGAACTGGAGCTGTGCTCAGTGGTCCAAAGTCCTCCTTTCAGATGAAAGTAAATTTATTTTTAGTAAATTTACATTTCATTTGGAAATCAAGGTCCCAGAGTCAGGAGAAAGACAGGAGAGGCACAGAATCCACGTCTAAAGTTTCCATAGTCAGTGATGATTTGGGAAGCCATGTCAGGTGTTGTTCCACTGTGTTTTATCAAGTCAAAGTCAACGCAGTGTCTACCAGGAGATTTTAGAGCATCACACGCTGATTTCCCTTTCCAGCAGGACTTAGTACCTCCCCACAGTGCCAAAACTACCACTAACTGGTGTGCTGACCGTGATATTACTGTGCTTGACTGATCAGCCATATAGAGGATCAACCTTATAGAGGATCTATGAGGTCTTGTCAAGAGCAAGATTAGAAACACCCGACCCAACAATACAGAGTTGAAGGCTGCTGGTCTTCAATAACGCCACTTTAAAAAAAATTTTTTTTTGACCTTTTCACAATATTAATTTTTGGCGATATACGGTACCTACTATAAAATGTTTATACCACATTTAAATCAAATAACATTTGTTTTTCAGTACATCCGTCATAGGTTAGGCAGAATGTATCTGTATTAATACAATTTAAAGAATAGGATCAAATAAACACATACCTTTGCAAACATCAATAGAACATCTTTAGACATCTGGCATCTCAACTGCAGCTCTGATATGGTGTTGAGCTTCACCTTTAGGCTGAACCCTGAGTGTCTGCAGAAGTCTGCAAGAAACCAGTCCAGTCATATCACGCAGTCTCACACTCCAACTTCTGAATTTACTGGTTTAATGTTAATTTCATGCTGCATAATTATTTACCTGCAGTGTATTAATGTATAATAAAATGCAAATACCTAAATTATTCTTCCTGATTCTGGACATTTTTATGTTTAGATTGGTGTAAACACTACCAGTGGCTTGACTTCACAGCACAGGCATCTACTGTTTATCACAACCATAACACTAAAGAAATGGCTAACTGAAACAACGCATCACTTCATTAACACTACATTAACACTACACTCGCGCGCTCCACGATGTAAATAAAGCAGCACGCAGCAGCCGGAGCACTGCCATTAAACATTAATATCAAAATCATAAATAAACCAATCGAACGTCCCATTTTGACAAGAAAATTTGGTTTGTTCTTGTAGCATTAGTGTGTAGCATCAGTGTGTAGCATTAGCATAAATTAGCATGTAGCATCAGCCGGGTGAATAGGATTAAAGTCGTGCTACATTTAAACATAACCTTTATTATGTTTTAGTTTCACACACGCACACACACCTGCCCACACAAACACTAACTGAAACGCTTATCCTTCAGGAATTATTTTTACTTTTTTCAAAGGTAAAGTGTAGGTTAATTTTTAATTTTTTGGTTGTTGAACGAATCATTTATGGGGAAATTTGTTTTGATTTACGAGTTTTTATATACAAGCACACTTCTGGAGCAAATTCTGCTCGCAATCCAATGTTCCACTGTAGTTCTTTTATTTTATGTCCAAGTATTTGATGATACATTAACTCATCAAATTAAAATCTTAGCTACTGTTGAGCAGAGGGAATGACAGTCAGGAGAATAGGAATTGAGAAGCTTGTGGAGACTGGGTTACATAGAAAAGAACAATTTTTGTTTCTGCTATCACAGACTTGTTACTGTTCAGGTAAATTCACTAATTTTGGGTTAATTACCACATTTCCAGAAACAGACTCCAGAAACACTCGGACACAGCGACGTGAGTACAAAATAATTCTCTTTTAAAGTACACTGTCGTGTCTCAATCACAATACATCTGAGTCAGTGGTGTAATATACTTTTTTGTGGCTAGTATACTGTGATGATTCTGTCATAGCCTCGATTAAACCCATCCAGGAGTGACAGCAGGATGCCCCCCTAAATTACCACAAAGTGTAGTTTTTAATTAAGTTATTAAATGTATATTCTTAGTTAATAGGGAAATTATGATAGCTGAATTGAATCAGCAGTGCTCTTTATTAATAAGCAGAGAAAAATATATTCTCTATACTTTTGCGATTATATTTAAAAGTAAATCCCCACAGGGCTTCTGCTCTCTGTAACACGCTAAATATTCTTAGCATTCACTTCATTTCTATTTTTATAGAAATGGAGAGAGAAATAGGACATTGAAAACTCTCCTGTCCTGACTGTGATTTTCACTGATGTTCCATAACACTGAATGTAGTTTTATTCATGGGGAGGTAGGACACTATGTTTTTATAGTCTACTACCAACAAACTATTGTTTGGCAATCTTTTACATTTAAAATTCAGGTTTTCATCACAAATTATATTATCAGCAATAACGTGTGAAAATTTGAATATTAATCTTTTAATTCTGTTTGTGTAAATTCTGATAAACACATTTACTTTAAATGTAATCATGTGATCACACGCTTAGAGGAGATTAGGATTAATGTGGTAAATCTGGTGCATTTGCTAACATTTAAATAGATACTTATTTGGTACTAAACAGGGAAATAGTGCACATTTTAAATTAATAATAAAGACGTTGCATGTTTTTTTTTCAATTTTAAATATCACCATTTCCAAACTTTCTGTTTATTCCTAGTTTTTTTTATAAAATGCCAGATTTTTGGGGGGCCCTACTATATATAAGTATTGATATTTTCCTTAATATAAATTTAATATTCAAACTGTTATTCAGATGTAATTATATGTTAGAGGCATCCTCAAGTATGACATGAGGTGAGAACAATTGATCAAAATCCAAATCCACCATGTTCCACAAATTTCATGCCAACTTGAATAATTTCTAAAGATAGTAATTATTACATTTAACTTTAAATCATTAAAGTAATAACATGACTGGGCATGTGGTGGCATGGTGGTGTAGTGGTTAGCACTGTCGCCTTGCACCTCCAGGGTCCGGGTTCGATTCCTGTCTCTGTGTGCATGGAGTTTGCATGTTCTCCCCGTGCTTGGTGGGTTTCCTTCGGGTACTCCGGTTTCCTCCCACAGTCCAAAGACATGCAGATTAGACTAATGACGTTCACAAATTGCCTGTAGTGTGTGTATGTGTGATTGTGTATGTGTGTACCCTGCCATGGTTTGGCACCCTGTCCAGGGTGTACCCCGCCTCATGCCCCTAGTCTCCTGGGATAGGCTCCAGGCCCCCTGTGACCCTGAATACAGGATAAAGCGGTATAGATGATGAGTGAGTGACTGAGGACTGGGCATGTGTCAGACACGATGCAGGAGGTCATCTGGAGCTCATCATGACTTGCAAATATAAACTATATAATTAATATGCCAGTCTAAGACAGTATAGCAAGTTTGGTATATAGGTGAGGGTTGTTTAAACATCTGAACATATATCACACGTACCGAACACAGAGCTTCTTCTCCTTCATTGGCTGGACATCTATGATCTGTATGGACTTTTCCCCCCTGTTAAATTTGTAAAAAATCTTAAAGATTTGTTTCACTGCCTGTATCGAACTAATTCAGAGTGGTTTTATCATTTATAAAGCTATTCTCCTGTAGTTCTCACTAGGTTAGATAGCCTCAAGACTGGATTACTCAGAAAGGAACAGGTTTTGTTTCTGCTTTCACAGACCGCTGATGTAAATTTACTAATTTTGGTTTAATTACTTTTCCAGAATCTCACTCCAGAAACACTGCGACAGAGAGATGTGAGTGCAAAATATATATTTTTAAGTCCACTGGCTTGTCTCCATAAAGATACAGAAACATCTGAATTAACATCAGGCCATAAAAGACATTTAGTCCATATTTGCACAAAAACAGGTGAATGTTTTCTCTAATCATCTATATATGTGTGTGTGTGTGTGTGTGTGTGTGTGTGTGTGTGTGTGTGTGTGTGTGTGTGTGTGTGTGTGTATTACAGCATTATCCCATATGGTTGTGTTCATGTTTGGTGCAGTGGTGGTTGTGTTTGTGAACGCTGTTGCTTTACTAGTAGAGCTGATCCTAACAGCACGTGAGTGAGCTCTATAGTCTGTGCTTTAATAATAATGTTTTAAAACTCCTCAATGTAAAAATGTTAGCATGAAATTTTTGACAGGACAAAAATATTTTTAATATTATGTGAATCACTTTTAATATATGGAACTACAATTTCCTTTTCCCCTGCAATAATAATGATAAACAGGAACTGGCCAGCGTACAGTGGATCTGAGAGTTATTCTCCTTCCTACTGAGTGTGGCTTTGCCGTGTGCTGCCTCGCTTTACAAATATCTGCTTTCTGTAAGTACAATCTACAAACACAACTCAATGTATGATCTGATGTAGAGCTGCTCTGTCTATGTTTCGTCATTCAGTTGATGTATAAGTAACAGAGATTCTTAGCTGGCTTTAGGTACAGCTCTGAAGCATGAAATAATTATACACATGTTGGGAAATGGCTTGTCCTGAACAAAATCAGTTGAGATTTTGTCTCTACAATACTGAAATGATTTACTGCTCCATATGCACAAAATCTCCTTATTGTGAAAGCATTTTTCCTTTGAAATTTTTTTTTTTATATAGATATAGGTCATAAAAAAACAGCAAAAAGGCTGGTAAACTCACTGCACAATGAATAAACTAAAACAAGTGTAAAACAGCAGGTTTTCAGTAAGATCCTTTTTGCACATTGCTTTACTATCTAGAGTCCATCATAAAGAGTCGTGCTTTCTATCACAGGGAGACATGAAAACTTGTTTCCTTACTATCTAACTATAATTTCTGTAAAATTATTCATAAAATGTGCGCTTGAATCTTTTTTTGTACCTTTTGATTTATGAGAAGAACTGAAAAAGCAGAAGTGCAGTCTGACAAATTTTTGGTTGCATCTCTCATAAACATACAGTTCCCATATTTTTTACACTTAAATGATCCATTCATCATTTTAATATTCTAATTTTAATATTACACAAAGATAACCCAAGTAAATACAAAACGCAGTAATTAAATGAATTTATTGTGAGAAAAAGCTGCCCAACCCTACCAGGCCCTGATTGAACTGTGAGTAATCATATTTTTTGGAAAGCTGAGATAAATGTCACTTGCCACACCCAGGCCAGAAGTCATTTAAATAGATCCTGTCTGACAAAGTGAAGCATGCTAAAAGACCTCACAAAGCAACACACCATGCCACGATCTAAAGAAATTCAAGAACAGATAATAAACAAAGTGATTGACATGTATCAGTCAGGAAAGGGTTACAGAACCATTTCTAAGGCTTTGGGACTCCAGTTAACCCACAGTGAGAGTCGATATCCACAAATGGAGAAAACTGGAAACAGTGGTGGACCTTCCCAGTCATGGCCGGCTGAGTAAAATGACTCCAAGAGCACAATGACGATTCATCCAGGAGCTCATAAAGGAACCTGGAGGCCTCACTCGCCTCAGATAATTTCATTGTTCATGAATTAACAATAAGAAAGAGACTGGGGAGAATTCCAAGGCGAAAGCCACTGCTGACCAAAAAGTACACAAAGGCTCATCTCACATTCAATAACATCTTGTGGGAAAGACTTCTGGGTAAATATTCTGTGGAACTTTTTAGAAGGTGTGTGACCAATTAGTAAAACTAACACAGTGTTTCATAAAAAGAACATCATACCAACAGTCACACATGGTGGTGGTAGTGTGATGGTCTGGGGATTTGCAGCTTCAGGACCTGGATGAACTCTGCGCTCTACCAGAAGACCCTGAAGGAGAATGTCCGGCCATCAGTTCGTGACTTTAAGCTCAAGCGCATTCGGGTTATACAACAGGACAATCATCCGAAACACAACAGCAAGTCCACCGCTGAATGAAAAAAAATTAAGGTTTTGGAGAGGACTAATCAAAGATCTGACTTAATTTCAATCTTGAGATCGAATTGAAATCCTCTGGTATGACCATAAATAGGCCAAGGTTGCTGAAATAAAACAATTCTGCAAAGAGGAGTGGGTCGAAATGCCTCCACAGCGATGTGAAAGACTCATTGCTAGTGACGCAACCAGTTGTTTTTCGCAGAGAGCCAGGCAGGTCTTGGCAGCTTTTGTCCTTTAATAAATTTGATTATCATTTATAACCTGCATTTTGTATTTACATGTGTAAAATTTTAATTTGTTTGATGATCTTAATCATTTTGGTTGAATAAATAATTTTCAGTGTGACAAATATAAAAAAGGGGGGGGGGCAAATATTTTTATGGCGGTGGTACACAGTAATGAAGTAAATGTATACTTGGTGACTGTAATAAAGTATTTAATATTTTTATTTTTACTTCAACTCCCCTACATTAGTAAAATATTGTACTTTCTATTGCACTATATTATGCATCATGTATCACTGGACGTTGTACTTCAAGTGAAAAATATGGATTGTCCATAGTGATCACACCCATCTGGCTGATTTTCTTTGACCTGAGTATGGGTTTAATATGACTACTTCATCACCATGATCATGCCATCTGCATGGATAATACTTTGGGACACTAAGTACTAGCACAGAGAGAGTGTGTTATTCTGCTTGACCTCGGGAATACACTAGTGACTACAATATAAAACGTATTAATTAACACCACATTACAAACTGATAGAAGATAAATAAACGTCAGTTAATGAAAAAGTCATCATTTTATGTTCCATTTTATTTTCATTGGGGTTAAGTGTCTCTGAACATGTCCCTAATCTAGGCTAACCCTCACTTTATAGCCGGATCTGATTAGTACCCGTGCAAGCTTTAAATATGACTGGGTTCTGTTCTAAAAGCCTCTTACATCTTCTCCATCACACAGGGAAGAAGAAGCGGAAAATGTAAGTGTGTATTGTTAATGAGATGTATTAAGATGTATTAAGCTGTAGAAAGATTAATTAATAATTCTGACAAGATAATTTTTGCATTATTGCAGATTAATAAAAGACATGAACAGGCTGCGACAGATTTGTGGGTGTAAACAGCAGCAGAGGGTGAGTATGTCACTGTGTAAGTTTAATCGCAAAATGAAGGATTTTGCCAAAACATTATACTTTCTATTAATTAACATTAACAGTCTATGTTTTAACATTGTACATTAAATGTACAGAACAGTTCCTAAAAATAATCTTCTCGACCTAAACACAGGTCTCAGAGCCACAATGTGAGGAAACTGAACTGGAAAATTTATCTCCTGTACCTCAGTCCACAGCATCCTAGCAGGTTTTATTTTATTCTACATTCATTATTTATAGAAGACAAAGTTTAAAGATTTATTGTTTAAAAAATTTCAAAAGTTAAACATGATCCACAATTAAACAGCTTACTTGTTATTATGTAATGTTCAGCTGTATACAGTAACATATTTTAATAATATATTTTTCTCATTACAGTGGGCCAATTATACACAAATCACAAATCCAGAAGGTTGCCAATGTACACTGACCTACTTTCGGTACTGACTAATTGTTTTCGCCCACCAGTGACTGTATTAATGGATTAATCTGTTCAACCCTGAGTTCTGGCGTGATATACCGTACAGCCATGGGGAGAAACAAGTACACCCTCATTTAATTCTGTGTTTTTATTTATCAGCGGCCCAAGAACCTTTGTGTAGTCCTCACCACCACCACCAACAACAACTAAACACAAGCTTGTGCCAGGTGTGAAATAAGATGCACAAGATTGACATACCATTAAGAAGTGAGACATCTGTAAAAGCAGCACTTTTTTTGGTTTGTTGTTGTGGAGCACCAAGGTGTGTGCCTACATCATGCCAAGAAGAAAAGACCCAACCTGAAGGCCCTGGGTAGACTGGATGCATAAAAAAAGTTTTTTTAAAAAGTTTTTTTTTTTTCATAATTGTGTATACTATTCTGCCTATAAACACAGGAAAGGTTACTGTACATAAATTATTCTGTATAGCTACAAAACACAAGTATGATGCTGCATGGATAACAGCGGGATAGCAGTCTGTCATTCAATTAGGTCCATTTGCATTTCATGAGTTAAGACAGATTGCAGAGAGAGGAAACTTGGCCTGCTGTATGTTAAAACATTGTGAACTTTTTTTACTATTTAATTGTAACAAATAGTTTTTTACTTTCTATAGAAAGCAAGGCACGGTACCAGGACATTATTTAGTTAGAGTTACAGTACTCCATGTTGCTTGTTTTGCCCTTTTATTTTTGGTAAACTTCATGTATAAACTTCATGTCTGGCTCCTAGTGTGCTGATTTCTGCCCTGATCCATACAATATGATTGCTCAATGTTTAATACATTAATGGCAATAAAATACAATAAATAACAGTAATGATAGGCAGTAAATTATAAATTATAATCACCTCCTTCACTGACTCCCACCTCCATCTCTTGATGAAGCATGGGCTTCAGTGTCTGGTTAAAGTGCTCCATAAGTCCATCAGTCTGGGTGCCCTGATCTGTCAAGATGTCCTTCGGTGACACCACAAGACTGCACAACAGGACCGGCTTACAGACAAGCTCTTGGATGTTGCTTTCCAAAAGTAAACCGCTTAACCCCTAATCGGGCAAAGAACTACATTTCGTACCTTATGTGAAGTACATTATTACTCTTGATGGGTGAGAAACCATATTTGGTAATTTCACTGACCTTGATTTGAAACATAGAAATTACAAAAAAAATCTTAAAAGTAAAAAATTACTTGAAATTTTCGTTCAGTAAGTGCGCTATAAAGTAGCACCTGACCAAGATGCATTTGTGCCATCAGGTCTATGCCTATGAGCTCAGGATGATCTTGGACTGAAGTGATGATGATGGCATGTACAGTATGGGCTTACAAGACAGGCTGTTCTGATGCTTGGCAGAGTGCTGGCAGAAGTTATTTATTTCCCTCCAATGCCTAGCCAGTAGAAGCAATCTTTGACCTTTTCTTAGGTGTTCTTCTCTCTCTGGTGACCACCTAGGGGGTTTGTGTACATCATGTGCAGAATGTTGTCTGTTCTGGAGCGGGAAACCACCAGAAGGTCAACGTCCTGCCATAGGCACAAAGTCTAGTAGTAAATGTATATTACAGTGCAGTGAAATTATTTTTTCACCTATCCCAGTACAGGGTCAGCCAGGATGTAGTGTCCCTGGAGCTAACAAGGTTTAGACGTGCGCATTCATGCTGCTTGCATGCATGCAAACCTCTTGTTCTACCACATGTCAATGGTGTCTACTGAAGAATGCTAAGAATGCATTGTCATGGTCCATTATTTTCCTGGAATTTACCTTTAAATGGTTTGCAACAATACAGAATTAAGCTGTGGCTTTCAAGGCATGATTTAGTTATATTAAGAGGCCCTAATGGTACCAAGAAAGTATTTCCCACATAATCACACCACCTTGACCAGTGCGGACTATTGACAGAAGGCCAGTTGGTCCATTGGTTCATCCTGTTGGTTTAAATTATGAACTACCTTTGTTTTTTTCCATTTATTGGCAAATATATTTGCTTAAAATATGGATATTGTTAGCAATAACAATCTTTAAGCTTCTCACACCTTTCCACATCCCTTGTGGAAAGAAAATATATTTCTCTATATATTAACTGTCAATATATTACATTTAGTGTTCTGATCTACTGGTAAATTGAAGAGATTTTTTATAATGTTAATATTCCACATTGCTACACTAACAGATACTAACTAATAATTAATGCAACAACAAAAAATATTCATATTAAGAAATATATTTACAATATACAGAACAATATACCATATTAATATTACAATATAGTGAAAAATACTTGAAAAATACAAATGGAATTTCCACTTTTCATATATTGAGAAATATATTCAAATATATATCTTAATGTATATAATTTTATATTCAGCAATATACTTTATATATGCCCATAGCTAAATTGTGTTTCTCAGAATGAGCTTTTTCTAGTTTCATGAAACTGAATTGAACACTCATTACAAGCTTGACTTTTCCTTTCTCCTAAAGCTGACTTTAACAAAGAGACACAACTGGGATACAACCCAAGACTTACATGAACATTTGACTAATCTGAGATGTACATGAGAAACCGAACTCCATTTGAAGGAGAATCAAATGCGCCATATATAAGACCATAATGAGATTAAAATCAGATATAAATGAGATACATGAAACACAAATGAGAAATATTATAGTTTTATTACACATATCCAAAATCCTCAATTAACAGCATACATTGATGAGCCACAACTAACACCACCTGAGACCAGTCAGTGCCCATACTGACCTCTGTCCACCACAACATTAAAACCAGCAGGTTAACAATATTAAAAATATTACAGTTTACTATTACCACTAATTAGATCGAGCCCATGAGTAAAAATAAATACATAAATACAATAAACTTAAATTTGCAAAATACAATATACAATTAATATTGTGTAATAAATTTACAATTCATATACAATACAATACAATATAACAGACACCAGCAAAATCTGGCAAATCAAGACACTAAATGATACAAAATGTCACCCAACCTGACAAAGATATTAAAAAAGATGTCACACTGTTCAACTCAAAGTTGATTCATACAGGAGTTACACAAAGTCCACAGCATTGTGACAATCATATAGTGAAAAGAATCAGTCAAAAAGGAAATTTTAAAGAAAAAATTGGTTGCGTGCTGTATGTAAGGGAGACAGGAATAGTTCAGTGCCTGGAAAAGTTCTCTCTCACCGTCTTCTCTTGTGGTGGATGTCCAACAAGTTTGTCCAAAGTTAAAATGAATAAAACATTTGACATTTACCTAAACACCATTCAGGTACTACATTCCCGTGGGCTTGAGCTCGTGAGCTGGTGTTTACCTGACAGATGATGTGGTCCTGATGGAGACTCCAGAACATTCTCCTGCATTTTCTTTGTTGAGATTGTTGTTAAACTCAAAGGTTCCTCAAAAATATTTTTGATCTTAAATGATAATTGTAGATAAAATTCACTGCTTTTCATTGCTTCACTTCTTGATAAAAAAAATACATATTCTGTATATTGTATTTTAGTTCTTTATTGGTAATGTCATTTGTACACAATGTAAAGTAAGTTTGCCATTTGCCAGTTTAATTTTAATAAATTCATAAAGGTGTACATATTTGTAAAAGGTTAGCCATGTTGATTGTACACCCGCGCATACTGTACGATAATATGGCAGGTGGTTGGATCTTTTAAATAAAGTGAGGCGGAATGCCGGCTTGGATGCGACGAGACGAGGGGCGGTCTGTACGATGCGCGCCTTGCGGCGAAGCGGGAGCGTGCAGAGTCGACGTGGGAAGAGAGAGCTGTGTGAGCCGGTTGGACCTGGCTGGAACTGGCGACCTGGTGGTGGCAGAGTGTGGTTTATATAGGCATGAAAGGTGATCACTGATAGCACACAGGTGTGTGGAGAGCCGAGAGTGAGGCGGTAGGATGTAAGAAGTGGTTGAGAGTGTGGAATGGGAGTTCTCAGGTGATCATGACGGGCCTGTGGCTTGACGCGTCGTGACAATGTCTGAGCAAAAAAATGTAAAAAGGATCATATATGCAAGGATGAAGAACGGATTTATAATATCCCGTGTGACCATAATAATAATAAGAAGAAGAAAGAAGAAGAAGAAGAAGAAGAATATATACATTAACTGTGCAGTCTAAAATTAAGTGACATGTGATAAAAACCCTCTCTGTCAGCAAACATCCATTTTATATCAAGAACATAATATATATCAATATGCGCATTTTGTGAGTTCTACATTTTTGTATCATCATTCTGGTAGTAGTAAAATGTTTGTTTTTTTAACTAAAAAAGTTTTATTCTACACAACATATCAGAAAACCCAGTGCTAGGGTTAGAGTTTGCACCGTTTACAAGTACTACTGTATACTTTGTGTAGGAAACACTGCTTTAGGGAAAGAAAAAATGTGAGTCAAACAGAAGACAAATGATATTTAGAAGTAATGAGCCACATTCATCTCCCACATTTTGTTTAGTTAATTACTTTGGTATTTATTTATATTAAACAGACACACACCAGTAATTTCATTTAGATATTTATTTATTTATTTGAAGTGCATCATATCAGGGTGGAGTGCACACATCCTAGTTTATGTTGTACTTTTATATGCTGAGTTAATATTTTTTCTTTGAGCTTAAGTTACCGTTGAGGGGTGAATGGCTGCAGGTGCAGCGTTGTGCTCGTGGCGCTCTCCTTGCGGTCCGTCAACTATTAAGGTCTTCTTTCTTCTTCTTCTTTGGTGTTTTCCTGCAGTTGGCATCCATCATGCTGCATTACTGCCACCTTCTGGTCATGGTCTCTTTTCCTCTTCTAACGATTGGCATCCAGCTTTATTGTGCATTACTGCCCCTCTATTCCGGAGTGTGGGTTGGAGGGTAGATAGGAAAATAAAAAATAAAAAATTATACCCTTCCCCCACTTTCTATCATCTTGGTCTTCTTTCTTCCATTTATTCCCCACTCTTTCCTTCAAATCCTATTGACCTCCCTCTGTGCCTCATAACTCCTGCAACTCATGATCACATGTTCTACTGACTCCTCTTCCTGACACCTGTCACACATTCCTGTTTGGTGTTTTCCTATCATTTTGAGTGTTTTATTTAATAAGTTATGCCCCAGCCTTAATCTTGACATCACTACCTCTTCCCTCCTGTTTCCCACTCCCACTCTTTCCTTGTTCACTTTTCCTTGTATCTTATACAAGTGTCTCCCTTTCCTATCTCTGTCCCATCTATCCTGCCACTTTTGGATAATTTTCTCCCATATGATGCTTTTCACCTCTGTTTTACCCATTTTAATGTTAACCTCTACTTTATCTCTTGTGAGTGTTCCCTTTGCTAATTTATCTACTATCTCATTTCCCTTAATTCCTATATGTGCTGTTACCCACATGAAGATGACCTTAATGCCTTTATTTATTGTTCTTGTATACACTTGAAGTACCTCATACAAAATATCTTGTCTTGCCTTTGACTGAAATGATCTTAAACTTGCTAGTACTGACAGTGAGTCAGTGCATATCAGGACCTGTTCTTCCTCATTTTCCTCTACCCATTGTATTGCATACAGTATTGCCATGATCTCTGTCGTATAAACTCCTATTCTATCAGATGTCCTTTTTCCCTCTTCCACTTGTTTTTCTGGAATTGCCACCCCAAATCCTGTTTTCCCTGTTTGTGGATCTTTGGATCCATCTGTATAAATTACTACATATTCTTTATACTTTTGACTTACATGTATTTTGTATAATATCTTTAAGTTTTCTTCATTGTTCATTTTCCTTTTTTCCGCCACTAAATGCCAATCTACTTCAGGCCATTCCATCTTCCATGGAGCCATTTCTGGCATTTCTGTCACTTGTAGCTCAGAGATTTCTAATTCTTTTGCTATTCTATTTCCTATTCTACCAAAGTTCTCTCCGTGATTTCTCCCATTTTCCCAGCATTCTTCCAAAACTTTTTTTGTAATATCTGATTCTTTATGACCTTTTAATCACATCCAGTCTTTTTAATGATGACTTGGCTGCTGATCCTATCACTATACTTCCATAGTCTAGCACGGATCTTATCATTGTCACATATATTCTTCTCAAAGAAAAATTACTAGCTCCCCATTCTCTTCCTGCCAAACATCTCATCACATTTATTACTTTTTTGCATTTGTCCTCCATTTTCTTTATATGTTCTGCAAAATTCAATCTTGCATCAAATGTTACTCCAAGATATTTATATTTCCCTACTCTCTCCAATTCTTTCCCATACATTTTTAGTTTAGTCCCCCCCTCCTTTCTACTTCTCTTTCTTGTGAATATTACAGTTTGGGTCTTTTCAATGGAGAATCTAAATCCCCACTCATATCCCTATTCCAATACCTTATCTATTGCTTCTTGCATTGTCCTTTTTATGTACTCTATGTTTCTGCCTCTTTTCCATAATGCTCCATCATCTGCAAATAAAGACCTGCTAATATCACCTGGAATTGTTGTGAAAATGTTGTTTATCATAATAATGAAGAGTATTGGGCTTATCACACTTCCTTGTGGTGTTCCATTTCCAATTGTGTAATGGTTTGACATTTCTGCTCCTATCCTTACTTGAATTCTCCTTTCATACAAAAAAATCTTTTATCCAATTAAACATTCTCCCGCCAATTCCTATTTTATTCAGCTTTATTAATAACCCCTCCTTCCATAACATATCATATGCTTTTTCTATGTCAAAGAATACCGCCAATACTGACTCTCTATTTGCTTGTGCCTTTCTTATTTCAGTTTCTAATCTAACAATTGCATCCACTGTATTCCTCCCTTTCCTGAAACCACTCTGGTAGTTTGCTAGTATCCCTCTTTTCTTTAAGGTATATGTTAATCTTTCTGTTATCATGCGCTCCATTACTTTACACAAGGATGTCAGAGCTACTGGTCTGTAACTTGCTGGTGTTGTTGGGTCTTTGGCTGGTTTCCTGATTGGAATCACTACTGCTTCTTTCCATACCTTTGGTAATTTTCCCTCGCTCCAGATTTTATTATATACCTCAAGCAGTTTCTTAATTGCTCCATTTCCCAGGTGTTTTAACATAACATAATTGATCTGATCCTTTCCTGGGGTTGTTAGCCGGGTTCTCTTGATTGCTCTCATCATTTCTGCTATTGAGAATGGTCCATTTATGATTTCACAATTCTCTTCCTCTTTCCTGTCTATAGTTTGTTCATATTGGCCTAGTGTTTCCATCCTTCTCGTTTTCTCTTCTTCGGTCAAGTTTTCTGAGCTGTGTATTTTTGAAAAAGATTTAACCATCATCTCTGCTTTTTCTTTGTTAGTTACTCCTACTTCTCCGTCTACTGTCACCACTGGATATTCTCACTGCCTATTATCTCCTCCCATTCTCTTTATCCTTGTCCATATTTCACTCACGTGTGTGGATGTTCCTATTTCACTACAAAATTGCCTCCATCTGTCTCTTTTAGCCTGTCTTACCTTCCTTCTCACTTCTGCCTGTGCTCTCTTATACTCAATCATATTCTGCATATTGTGTTTTCTTTCAACTAGAGTTATATCCAATACTGACTCACGTCCTGTTGATAAATTTATCCTAGTGTTTGTTCCATCATTTAGATGAACTAGATTATTCTCCTCCATCAGCTCCTCTATTATCCTTCCATTTGCGTCTGTTTTGTCACCCCCCCACACTGAGCTATGCGCATTAAAATCTGCACACCAGATTACTTTTTGTCTATCTTGCCCTTGTATCCTATGCAACTTTTCCAGTGTCAACCTTTTACATGGATTATAGTAGTTAATTATTGTTATCTGTCCCCCACTTTCCCAAATCTCTACCACAATGTACTCCTGATCTCACCCTCTTCTAAGACCCTGTATGGTATTCCTTTCTTAATAAATGTGGCACACCCTCCTCCTACCCCATTCGTTCTATCCCTCCTTATTATTGTATACCCATGAATAACAAAGTTGAGGTTTGATTTCAGCCATGTTTCCTGAATACATACTATATCTGGTCTTTTGTCCAATTCCCTGATGAAGTGCTTAAATTCCTGACCATTTGCTATTAGGCTTCTAGCCTTCCATTGTAAAAGTATTACCATTAGAATCAACCAATGCATGCTGTAACTTGACTTGACTGATTGGTAAGGTTTTCCCTTACTTCTTCCCATGTCAGTCCTTTCAGTCCCAAATGATTAATTGCAGCTTTAACCACCAGTTGGATTTTGTCATTCTTTGATTTGACTTCTGCCGTGCTGTTTATCACCCCTGCTATAAAGATCTCTTTTATTCACATACACTCTCTCATTTGTTATTTGAGGTTGCCTTTGTGCTCCCATCTCCCTTTTCTCACTTCTTCCTACTTCACTTCCCTTTGTCATTTTTGCTGCCTCAGCATATGTTATTCTTTTTTCCACTCTAGTTTTTTGGATCTCTATCTCCCTCTTCATAACTTCACATCCACCATAAGCCACATTGTGAGGGCCTCCACAGTTACAGCATTTTGGCTCCACCCCTTTCCCAGGCTTTCCAAACTCATGATCTCCTCCACATCTAGCGCATCTTCTCTGCCTTTTACATGTTTTTGCAGTATGTCCAAACCTCTGGCAATTATAGCATCTCATTGGCTTTGGGACAAACACCCTCACTGGGTAGCTCATATATCCTCGGAACACTTTCTGAGGAACATTCTCTCCTTCAAATTCTATCGCCACCGATTCACTATCCCTTAACACTCCTTCCCTTTTCATTTTTAATCTTCTCATTCTGATTATTTGTTCACCTTTTATATTCTTTTTTAGCTCTTCCATGTTTACATTTATAGGCACCCCCGTTATCACTCCCATGCACCTCCCTCCTTTCTGAGCTCCCACCCTACTAGCATTTTCCACCTTGCATTTGTCTATCTCCTTGATTTTCAGAGCTCTTTCCATTTGTTTTTCATCTGCACATCTTATCAACAAGTTTCCATCGCTTAAGATTTTTGCATATTCTATCTCCCCTACTTTGTTTGCTAGTGTAGTTGTGAGTAGAAATGGATTGATGCTTTTCATACTTCCTTGATTCTTCTCATTAAACCTTATTATTACAATATATTTATCGTTCCTTTTTTCTTGTGTTAATTTTTGTCCTTCATTTTCACTTTCTGACCTGGATTCCTGTTCCTTTCTGACTCTTTTATTTCTTTTCATTGTTTTTTCCTCCCACTGTTTTCCCCTTTCTCCCCATTCTTCATCTCTTCCTTCATCGGACTCCATATTAATTCCACCTACCTCCAACCCATTCACGGAACAGTCATGCTCAACCGCCTTTCCTTCCGGGTCCACCTTCTTGAGACGCGTTCTATGCGCTGTCGTTTCTCTTTACTTTGTTCTCAGTTCTGCCGCTCGCTTCCGTTTACCTCCAACCTCCGCCACTATTAAGGTCCGGCCACAACGACCGCAACTATGGTTCGACCAGCCATGCCAACAAGTAGACTAACTGGGGGGGAATTGGTTGTTTGCTAGTGTATGTTTGTGTATATCTTGATTATATGTATGGGTTTCATTCTTTCTTTTTATAATTGTTTTGTTTCCTAATATCTGTTTAATTTTAATTAATTACTGAACTACCCAATGTTTGTTAGTTTGGTTGTTTTTAGTTTTGTTATTTTTGTGGTTCCCCATGTGTTTAAAATGGACTGGTCCATCCCTATAAATGTTTCCCCATTGTCTTGTCTGAGGGTAGTTTTTTTTTTTCTTGCCTCATTTGGGGTAAGGTCTTCCTGTTGGTTTTTTTTTTTTTGATTCAGTTAAGTTCTTCTAAGTTAGTTTGAAATTAACTTAGATTATTTTGACCTTTTTCTTTTGAGCAGTTTATTTAATTAGAACTGTACATATTGTTTTTTAGTTAACATACACTTTTTGGTTTATTAAAATAATTTGGGGCAAAGTTTGGATTTCTACGTCTCCTCATTCTTTTTGGGCTGCAAAGGCAGTCACACAGTTCAAGTCTCAAAGACAGCTTATTTCTGTCTAGTAGCAAAAGAAGAAATTAACTTGAGATCTCATCTTGGGAGTTTCCTTTGCTGTGGCTGTTAATGTAGTTTGAACAAAAAGTACTTTATAGGCTTTAATCAGAGCACACCGACAAAGAGCACTATTTACTGCAACACTGTGAACAGGTGTGTGCATAAAGCATCTTTTATTTATGTGTGCATACAGCGTGCACGTACTGTTTATTATAACACGTGTGTGCGCGTGTAAAACAAAAGAACGTCTCATTAGAAAGTATAAAGATCCATTTTCTCTCTCTGCATCAGCACTTTAGCTACGTTTACACTGTCAGTTAAATGTGACCCAATTCCGATTTTTTGCTCATATGTGACACATGTCGGATATTTTCTATGTCCATGTAAACAGGAAAAAAACGCATGCATTCCGATATTTCGAGATCGGTTTCAGGCCTCCTTCATATGTGGAAATAAATCAGATATAAATGAGATATATGCTAATGTGATTGTCGTGTAAACAGACAGATCGGATTTTCTGAGGCATTGCGTTCTGTTCGTCATTAAAACTGCGACTTCTTCTCGGTTTAATGACGTAACCAGGCACACCGAGGCGCTGCTCATCCCAAACAGATGGGGCGTTATATTCCTGCCACAATTCTGAGCGCATTGTGTTTGACATTTTGAGAGCAGGCAAAGCACTCTATGCACGTGCGGTGTCTCCACTGCGTGCTCAACAGCTCAATTCTGCGCGTGCAGTGTCTACCCTGCTCGCTCAACATGTTCTCCGCGCGCACTACACTCTGCCTGCGCATACTCGCTCAACTTTGTCCAGTGTTACAATACTGCCACAAAACCAGCCAGACAGACGGTCAGAAAAATCAGATATAGGCAACAAATCAGATTTGGGCATCGAGACCTGCAGTGTAAACGGGGCGTTTGTGTGTGTGTACGTCATTGGACGCTGTGCCCCTTCACACACACACACCTCCTCCTTTTGACTTAACACACACACTTTCTCTCTCTCTAATGGAAACACTGCTCTGTCGGGATTCTTTTCAAAGGTAAAGTGCAGGTTAATTTGTTTTATTATTACTTCACATCAGTGATTCCATTGTGCTTATTGTGTGTGTCATTAAAAAAAAAAAAAAAAGTAAAGCCTCTATTTTGTCACATATACATTACAGCACAGTGAAATTCCTTCTTCACATATCCCAGTGTAACTGGGGTCAGAGCGCAGGGTCAGCCATGATACAGCGCCCCTGGAGCAGATAGGGTTAAGGGCCTCTGCTCAAGGGTTCAACAATGACAACCAGGCTGAGCTGGGAATTGAACTGCCGGCTTTCCGATCAGTAACTCAGTGCCTTAGCCCTCTGAGCCACCACCGGCCCAATGTTCCTTGTTAATTTTTCCATTTGTGTGTGTGTGCATGTGTGATAAGAGAGGAGGAAGATTTACTGTGTAAAATGAGAAGAGGGAGAGGGGAGGGGCTCATTCCTGCTCTCTCTTACTTTAGCTTCACACACTATTATTAAAAATGTTATCATGTAGATAATACGTTGGTATTGATTTGATATTAAAATTAAACAAATTGGTACTGGCTATAACGACTTCAGGGCCCGTTCAACTCCCGTGTGAATGGCGTGTGGTTGCCATTTGGATGACATGATTCTCCCTCCCTCTCCTGCCAGAAAGACGTGTCAAGATTTCACAGTAAACATGCCCATTCAAGACCTATTTATTATTTTAACGGGTGCTACCACTAGATGCTGATTTGTTCTCAAGAACTCATTAACACCAGCCATCAATTTAGCTGTGCTAAGTTGCAATCATGTGATAAAAACCCCCCTCCACACCAAACTGATGCTTTCAAACTGCACTATAGAGATGAAGATTAATGGACTTTATTCGGGGTAAGTGGTGCCTTTTTTAATATAAAAATTAGTTTTGAGTAGTTTAGGGTTTATTTCCCAGTTTAGTTTTTTATTGGTTGTTTTGAAAATAACTGGGAGCACCAGCAACAGTCAGATGTGACTTTAGATAATGTAATAATCTGTTTACTTAGTCTGGAGTTAACATTACAACCCGTCAGTGTCACAAACTTGCAGTATCACGCCTCTTTCCCTCAAAAAGACACTACCCCTGCTAAAAAAAATCCAGTATAGACCAGCATGATTTATATGCTGGTCTATGCTGGTTAATACTGGTTAGTGCTGATTTGATGCTGGTTTAGCTGGTGGACCAGCATAAATGATGGAAGACCAGCATGCCTACTGAAAAATCCAGCATAGGTCAGCATGATTTATATGTTGGGCCACCAGTGAGGTTTTGGTAGTTAAAATTGGTTACCATTTTACCTCATTATCTTGTTTTTTAATAGCTAGTACTGAAAATAATGTGTGATGTAAATACATGGACCGTGTAGTGTTATCTTTAAAGACATTTACAAACAAGAGACAAAAATAATGCATTTACCAAAAACATGTAAATACATTATTTTACATTTTTTAAATATCTGTGGTTTGTCTAAAAACACAACACAAACCTTTTATATAAATGCAAAGGTTATCAATGGAAATCACTTAAAACTGAAAAAAAAAAAAACAGCATAGACCATCATAGCTGGTCACCAGCTTGACCAGCAATTATACCAGCAGGGTTACCAGCATACCAGCACCAGCACCATGGGGTCAGCTGTTCCGGTGGTGGGACCAGTTGCATTTTTTATGGTAACTGTTATGTGTGAACTAATTTCAGTCTCCAGTTCCAGGTTTTCCAGCCTGTCCTGTTCTGATTTGGAGACCTTTAAAAGCTGGCCTAAGCTCCACCCTCTCTCTCTCTTCGGGCTGGCAGGCAGACCAGCAGGATGGATCCTCTCCACCACCTATTCAGCGTTTCCTTACTTTTGTCTTGTGGTTTTATTTACCCTAGACTTGAATAAATTATTTATTTTTTTGGTTAAACCTTTTGTTGGTGTCCTTTATGTTGCACCCCCTGAGCCAGGGCGTAACATATTGGGGGCTCGTCCACAGGTTCAGATGAATTTGGCTTTTTTGGGTTTTTTTTTGTTTGTTACTCCATATAGTTGTTAGCTTGGGGGTTAGTTTGGGTGGAGATGTTGTTTAGTCATTAGCTGTAGCTGCCAGGTTAGTCTCTCTTTAGTTTGTTGAGTGCTTAGTTTGATTCCTCTGGTTAGACCAGGGAGTGTTCCAGCAAGATTGAGTGTCTCATCTTGCCATCGGTTCACTCATTTGTTATTTTTCCTTTTTTATTTTCGAGGTAACTCTGGGCGGGGAGTTCAGTCCCTGTCAGGGGTAAGCATGTCAAGGCCTCATGGCTTTTGACATTTTGCTTTTAAAGCCACCTTAAGCCCGGCACGCCTCAAGAAGATAAAATAGGTTTAGAACTGGTTAGGTAGGTACCAGGTGATCATTTTGTGTATTTTGCTCTCAATCTGGTTGAATGTTGGGAGCTTAGTATAAGTTAGGTGAGTGTTGTTTGTGTCCTTGAACCTAACTTTATGCAGTATTTGTGTAGGCCAATTTGTGTTGTGGTCTGGTAGTTTTTACCGATGTAGACTACTTTGTTGCTACTTTTGTGGCTAGTTGGTTGAGTTTTGGGCCTACTCGTATAGAGAGAGCATTTTTTTTTGACTGCTTTTGTGTGTGGGGACACTTGGTATTGCATGCAGAGTGCAATTTGTGTTTCTCAGTGTTTGATCTGTAGCTTGAAGTATATGTTATGGCTTCTCTTGCAGATTTTCTTGAGTCTCCTTCAGTGGAGTTGCTTGAGAAATTTACAAGAGATCAGCTACCGATCAATATAAAATCGATACTTCGGGTTGGAATGTCTGAAAGAACAAATTAGACAGTATAAATTTTTTTTTTAATTGAGAGTGGTTTACTTTATCCTTTGAAAGTTTTGACCCTCCTACGACTGCAAGTATGACTGTGACTGTTCCTGAACCAGCTGATTTATCTGTACCAGGTTCTTCTAATACCAATATGAAGGTAAGACTTGAAGAACTGAGGGTGCAGGAAATGGAATTAAAGTTAAGAGAAAAGCAAATTATGTTGGCGCATGAATGTAAAGAACTAGAGTTCAAAAGAGCTTCAATAAACATAAAGCCTGACCCAGTAGAGTTTGATGTTATAAAACACATTAGATTGGTTCCTCCCTTTGTTGAAAAAGATGTTGAAATATTTTCCACATTTTGAGCGAGTGGCTACTACTTCTAAATGGCTAAACAGTCTTGGACACTGCTTTTGCAGAGTGTTTTGGTTAGAAAGGCACAGGAAGCATATTCCTCTTTAATATTGCAAGATAGTGAGGATAATGAGACCATTAAGAGTGCTATCCTCAAGGCCTACGAGTTGGTTCCTGAGGCCTATCGTCAGCGGTTTCGAGGCCTTGAGAAACAATCGTATGTGGAGTTTGTGTGTCTTTTGAAGGCTGAGTCAGCACAGGATTTGAAAGAATTAATTCTTCTTGAAGAGTTTAAAAGTCAAGTCAATTTTATTTATATAGCGCTTTTAACAATTGACATTGTCGCAAAGCAGCTTTACACAATAAAAAGAAGTAAGTCTGTATGCAATGTGTATGAATCAAAATGATCAGATGGTCCCTGATGAACGAGCCGAGGGCGACGGTGGCAAGGAAAAACTCCCTGGGATGGTAATAGGAAGAAACCTTGAGAGGAACCAGACTCAACAGGGAACCCATCCTCATCTGGGTGATAACGGAGAGCAGGGATTGATCAACTTAATAATGTGTGCTGGAAGTTCAGTGTAACAGGAGATGTGTTAAAATTAAAATTAAAAGGAGTCCAGTTTGTTCCTGGAGGCTCAGGTAGACTGTAAAAAAAAAAAAATCTTAAAAAAACGGTCAAATGACTGGCAGAAAAAAACGTAAAATTAAGGTAAAATACTCTAGTTCACATTATGTGCAAAAACATTAAATTTACAAAAATTATTTCATTTTTGACAGAGAAAAACCATTATTTTACAGATTTTTCCTAAATTTATACGATTAAGGACCTTCAATAAAGCAAGAGCACTATAAGTTTAGCGGATAAAAACTGTTATTTTACAGATTTTTCTCAGATTTATACGATTAAACATCTTCATTAAAGCAATAGCACTAGAAGTTTAGCAGTAAAACACCATTAGTTTACAGATTTTTGCTAAATTTATACGATTGAAGACCTTCAATAAAGCAACAGCACCATAAGTTTAGCAGTGAAACACCATTACTTTACAGATTTTTCCCAAATTTATACAATTTAACACCTTCATTAAAACAGCACTCGCTGTGTTGCAACAAAATTTTTTTATTTTACAGTTTTTTCCAAAATGATTACAATCAAACACCTTCAATAAAGCAAAAGCATTAGACAATTAGCAGAGAAACACTGTTATTTTACAGATTTTTTCCTAAATTTTAGATCAAACAGCTTCAAATAAAGCAATAACACAAAAAAAAAACTGTTATTTCACAAATTTTTCATAAATTCCTATGAAGTGTTAACACAAACTCAAGATTATAATATTTGTAAAATAGCCTGTAGAACTGTGACACAGTATAGTACAAGTATGATGCGAAATACAATAAAAAGATGTTTTATAGCATTACACTAAAATCCTAAAATGAAAAACAAAATGAAATATTTAGACTATTGTGCTATAACAGTGGAACATTCTCTCTCACAAACATCAACATTGCTGTAAAATATGCTTGAATAAAAAACCTATGAAGAAATTAACAACTTCAAACAAGATTCCCAATGTTCCAATTCAAGTTGGATTGGAAAATGTATTACAAATAAAGTACAATGTGTCCCTTTTTTACTCTCTAGTTCTTATATAATGTATGTGTACAAATAACTTCACCTTTTAGTTCAGAATCCTAATGCGTTAGTGCAAGTCAAATCTAAAACATACCAAAATAGCAAAATGTTCAGTCCAGTGTATCCAAGAAAGATCCTCTTCCAAACAGGCAGTAAACAACTGGATCCTGGGTGCATTAGGGTGGATTGGAAGCGAGAAGAAAAGAAAACATTAGGATATTAGATTCAAAAGAAAAAGTTCATCTTTTTTTCTGTTCCCTGAGAAACAGATTAACAAAATACTCGAAATCATATTTAATACTAGATATGTTAAAGGGAAACTCCAGAACTTTTCAACTGGGGCCCAGTTGTGTCTTTTTGTTGTATGAGAGAACATAATCATAATCAGTCCAGTATCCTTATACATTAATATCAGCACTGACAGGCTCTTAAAAGTTATAAGTGAGACAATACAGAATCTCTACACAGTGAAAATGATCCAAGGTTGAAGTAGTTAACTTTTAAATCACCATGAAAAGATTCAAAGTAGTCTTATGTTGCACTCCATACTTACTAGTGATACTCATATCCGTACTCACTAGTGATGGACTTGTCTCTCTACTGGATCCTCTCCTCCCATGGTAAAGGTTTGATCTAAAATGTAAGCAAGTTTCATTATTACTGGCAGTAATCAGCTACATATACAGAGAAGTTTTCAACATATTGATCTCTATGGAATTAGAGCCAGACGTGTCAATGTATATACTGTATTATATATGTGAGAATATTTACATGCATATACATTCATATACAGTCTTATATAAGTATTAACATTAATTTACTGAATGGAATGAGTCGTTTAAAAGTACAAAAACAATGTTTGTGGAAGTTTACATTCTGGAGAGTAAAAGCAGCTGTTATTGAGAGGTTAATAACATGGCAGTATTGATAAATGAGTAATAAATGACCTTCGTTTACAGCAACAACAATCAGAATTAAACTGACAATAAAACATCTCTTACCCTCATCGTCTCTTGAGCTTGCAGGTATTTTTTCTCCCACTGAGACACGATGACATTTCAGAATCTTCTCCTCTGTCCCTCAGAAACTGCTTTCCTCCTCACCTGTAGCTCATCGACGTGTCTTCACTCCTCTGAATTTACACACAAACCGTTTACCGGCTGCAGACCACTTCCGCGCGCGCTAAACATTTGAAGGACGCCTGTTTCCGATTGGCTGGTTCATATCACGTGACACCTGTGTCTGATACCTAAGCGATTTCGCTTCACTCGCGCGCTTGTTTAAATGCGCCAATAATAAAGTGGTAATTAGAATATCTCCGCCTCCAGCTGCTGATCAGCCAATCAGAAACAAGATTAGAATGTTCCCGCCTCCAGCTTCTGATTGGCTGTGACAGTTAACGGGGAGAGCTCGCGGAGCTTTCGCTAACGTTTTTGGTACAAAAATAACACCATAGTTACTCTCATACAAGCAAAATATCAAAACGTAACGTAAAGCGCTGCTCTAATACAGTTACAGAGCAAATACATCATCCTTAGTCAGAATATTCAGGCCTGCATTAAGAAAGCTGATGGCTAGAACAAATGTCATCAAAACAAAAACCATATTTGTGGCATTTAAAAAAATATTTGTGGCATGGGTGCTGCACTGCGTCTCAGTCTCCTACATTCTCTTCACATTCTTTGAAGGCATAAAGCAGATACTATGGCCTACATGTAAGTGTGGGACTTCTGTTGCCTTACCTGTGGATAATCTTTTAAAATGTCATGAGAAAATGCTAAATTTGCATTTAAACTTGAATGTCAAAATATTATAAAATTAATATGATTTACCTCAAAATTACAGAGAAAAACATTACATTTTTAGTATGGACATTAACCTTTATCTAATGAGTTTCATATTTAATTACAATGTATTTTTGTAATTTTACATAAATTTGTACGTAATTTACAAAAACAGAAAAAATACAGTCAAAATAAAATGGTATTTTTACTGTTAAAAAATGTGAAAAAAAAAAAAAATTTCAATATTGAAATAATCCTTAAAAAAACAGTCAATTTAATAATTTACAAATAATGTCTGTAATTTTACAGAGATTTGTATGTAGTTTTTAAAAAAAGGAAAAGTACTATAAAATTTTAAAGTTATTTTCTGTAAAATTAGGACTTTTTTTACTGTGGGAGATTCCAGTCCAGAGCTATAGAACAACTGAAGTCACAGGTCCCCAGAGCAACAATCGATGATAGGACAGTCTTAATGGAAACCATTCCCAGCCACCATACGAATCCAGGCAGACCACACTCCAGGACGTGTTAGACGGCTCCAGAGGGAAGAGGGGTCTGGATCACTGGCAACTCAGGAGCGAACATATATAGCTCGACAGAGAGACAGAGAGAGGGAAAGGAGAGAGGGAGAGAGAGAGAGAGGAGAGAGCAGAAAAGGAGAGAACAGAAAATAAGGAGAGATGGCAGTTAGGTATGGTCACAGTCAACATGTATAAAATGAATGTATATTAGTGCAAAGTGCAAGCAGGGACTCCGGCAGGACTAACTATAACAGCATAACTAAAAGTGAGGAGCCAGAAGGAAACACAAACATGAGGGGGAACTGAGATGTAAAGCAACCAATCACCTCACCGTCAACAAACCTGAGTGAACAATGAGAGTGGGGAGGACAGCATCTAAACATACCAGTTCACCAGATACTCTACGTCCATGAGTCCCCCAGATCTGCTCCTTTACCTAAGGTTAATCTATTTACAAAAATGCTTGGCTAATAAGTTTTTAGCCTAGACTTAAACACTGAGACTGTGTCTGAGTCCCGAACATTAATAGGAAGACTATTCCATAACTTTGGGGCTTTGTAAGAAAAAGCTCTGCCCCCTGCTGTA